>JAHRHJ020003800.1:0-115329 GCA_019776745.2 Taxus chinensis | reverse complement strand
TTGTGTACATGAACCAATTTAATTTTTTCTAATTTTTCGTTGCATGTAGGTTTCTCTCATCCACTAGGAGGAGTGTCTCCCATCATTGGGCATCCAGTCATCTCGGCCATTGTTTTGTCAGTGCTGTATTGTAAACAATTCGATTTCTAGTTTCCTCCCATTTTTTATCATATAATTGACAAACCGATATCTCCCACAAATGTATGTATTTATGTAATCATATGTCGATATATATAGGTATGTATGTAATATCTATGTGAGATATATCTAACTGTATGTATGTATTTCATGTCGTTATGTATGTTGTATGTTGTATGTATATGTAAGTCATATGCATCTGTGTGCACATGACATATTGTAATCCACTACTACAAGGGGGGTTTTTTGAGACAATACTACAACAATACTTGACTCACTTGTCCTCAACTAGGAACAATAAAAAGATGTATTTGTTTCAATAGGGTGTCCCTCTAATATTTTCTCTCCCAAGCCATTAATATTTCTTCAATTTTTTTTTATCTTGAGATGACAATATTGCTTTTGTCTCTCTAATAAAATATAATTTTCATCTCCTTAGAGACAATCACAATACTAATGTTTGTGTCTCTCTAGAGACAATACTATTTCAATTTTAATTTCCTTTCTAGAGACATACGATTTAAGAATAAATAACTAACCAAATATCAGATAGTAGTGGCAATCAAACTCTCCCATCTCGCTAATATGTCAAAAAAAAGCGTGGGATAGTATTAATATCTAAATTAAGAAACATTTGATTTGAAATCTGTGCCTCAAAATCCCCGAGCCACAAACATTTTATTAATAGCAAATAAGCAAAATCAAAAAAAAGGGTGTTTAAATGTTGTTACCCTTAAATACAATTACAAACACAAAAGGTGGCCTAAATGTCTTAGACCTTGACATTCAAATTAACATCCTTTTCTCCCACCACCCAAGCTCAAAAACGATCTAATCTGCTTTCCCCTTGTACTACTTTGATTATTTTTCTTAAATTTTTTTTTTGAGTAATTATCTCTCTGCTAGTAGTTTTCAATTCATTCATCTTTCTGTTATTAGCTTTGTTGTCTCAACTCAACTTATATACAATGATCTACTATCATTAGCCAGTGAAGGTGAACTTGTATTTTGAGATCTCAAGAACACATATTGTACTCCATTTCTGACAAAATTTAATTCACACATTACATTTAAAAACAGGAAATAAGTTAAAATCTTGCCAAAACTAGTAAGCTAAGTTTTGTGCACGGGTCATATACCTGTATTATAAAATCTATGTTTTTATTGCCATTTCCCACACTAAATATTTAGAGGTGAATCATTTTGTATACCGGACTATCTAGGAAAAACCTTGTTTCTCTTTGTTTATAGAGAAAAATTACGCAGACAAGTCTATGGTCGTTTAAAAGTCTCTGGAACTCACGAGGAATCTTAACTTAGTTTCGTTATCTAGCTTCGACATAACAACCATTAAGTTTTTACGAGAAAAAAATCATTTTAATCATAAATTAATTGGATCAAGGGGACAAGGCTAGCTATGACAATGCCAAACCCAAAATTTTTTGACTAGAAGGTTTCCATACAGCTAGCTATATGATATAAAATATAATGATTTAAATGATGGATTAAACAGAAAATAAATATTTAAAGACGGTGGTGGAAAAATGGGACCCACGAAGGCCAATACCTCAAGGGATATAAACTATATTATTCAACCATTATGTTATCATCATATTGAAACCTAGATTTATTATATAAGGTATGGGTTGGATCATACGATATAACCCAAATACTGCTAGTGAAAAAAATTGCTTAGTGCACTAGTATTTATATACTTGTTGAGAAGTGAATCCTAAGAAAGAAAAAGCAAGAACAGACAAATATGATGCCATAAGAACTACATTGATTTGGAAACCATATAATCTTTTATCAAAATAAATGGTAAAAGAGATTATATGCCCTCCTACCTTATCAGGTCGTAATGTTTTCATAGTCATTTGATTAATACCAGGCTCTCAGCAAATTCAATGTTGAAGCAGGTATAGACTCGGAAGTATCGTCAACATTGAAAAAACCATATGAATCTACCACTATTGATCTTTGTAGCAATAAGACCATCAGGGATAACTACTTAAAAAACCAATCAATGAAGTTACTAAAGCTAAAAAAATTTGTATTTAACAGTCCAAAACAGAGAACGATTTTTGATCGTGATCGCAGGACCACTTTCAACATAATGGAAATTTGAATATAGTGAGTCCATTACAAAAAAAGCATCTGAAGGCGCTCATTTCTATAGGGGGTTGAGTCTCCCTTTAAGAATTTTCACCTTTTAAGAAATCCCTTATGAATTAGTTTGAATCTATTGGATTGAATAAGATCTTGAGATTTTTCAAATTTCATACATCATACTTCAATCTGTCCACATAAAATATTAGAGTGGTTCAAGGCATCGCCATTCATAAGAGGGTCATGTTGCATATTATTCACTGTCCTGAGAAAATGTTACAACAATTGCATATAGTCAGGAGAAACAATCCAAAATTGGAAATCAACATCCAAAGATATAAAAGAGACAATAATTTATACTCAACCATGTTATTACATTTCTTTCATAGAGCATTGTACTCAAAAACATGCAGAAAGGAAGAAACTAAATCTTCAAATCATAACTTGGCTTCAGCAGGAATAAATTTGGGTCACAAGAGCTCTGAGAATAAAAAGTCTTGGCATACATCCCATTAAAAACACTCCCCTTTGCGATTGAAAAGATTCTGAGGCGACATAAACCTCAATTCTCTCAAATTATTTTTTATCATCTTACTCATCATAGACAACGGTAAGCCAAAATCACGGAAACTTGTTGCCATACCACTTATTCCACAAACCATCAACTTTGGGGAAAAAATTTAGAGCTTCGTACAAACAAATCAAATGAAGGTTTCAATTTCTTTATATTGCAAATATTATTATTTGACCGATAGAACAATCGTATTAAATACTATGTTTCACTTAATTGTGATTGTTGGGCATCCATCAAAGTTCTGAAGGCGAAATGTACCGAGAAAATTGGACCACCATCATATCTGGCGAACAAGTCCAGAACCAAATTAGTTTTCGTGGATTCTTGTTGATATATATTCTATGTTTCTATTCCACGCCTTTCTAAGAATGTTTCTGGAATCTGAAAGGAAAAAAATTACTATAATTAGTTAAATCTAAATACATAATGCCTTCAATAACACCACAGGACCATGAACATCAACATCACTAATCATATATGTCAGAAATGTAGGTTAGAAAAAAAGTCAATTGCTCTACAAAGTAAAAATAATAATGGCCATTGAAAAATCTTGCAACTAAAGACAGGAAGAAACCTCAGTAAATTACATTCAACAAACCTACGAGAGGGGCAAAAAATAGAGGCCATATACCTAAAAGATAATAGCTTGCTTGAGCAAAGTTCGCATCAACATCAACAAATTACATTATACAAGGTTTGCATAGCAAGGTCCACGTCAACAAGGAAATAAAGAGGGGAACAAATTACATTCAACAAGGTCCGCATCAACAAATTCTGAATATAATTGGCTCACTGTAGTCCCTGATAATATTGTAGAGATACTTCGAATAAAAGAATGAGACCCAAACTTTAACTCATAATAAAGAAAACAAGTTCTTCTGGCATATGCAATTGTCTGTAATGAATAAGAACTTGGACATCATTACTTGCATGATGCATCAATATAATTCAATACAAACAATGGTACTTTGCAATACGTGAACATACAAATTTCAAATCACATTAAATTGTATTATCTGAACCAAAAAAACCAGATAGAAAAGATGTACATGAGAAATGAATGGTTCAATTTACATTTTCAATGAACCAGGGAGGAACAATAGCATCCAAATGAGGGATGAAAAATGATCATGTATAAGAACAAGATCTACTGTATGCTTCTGAATATGGAAAATATTTTCCCTTGTTGGTATTCTCTAGAATTGAGAAAATGTTACCTTCTTGATAAGGATGTGCTTAGTATAGGTTGGCACTACAAAAACAACATGGTCAAAAACTACTAATTATTAAAACTAACAATTAGACATTTTATGTTGCAGAGGTACAATATGTATGGGGACGGAATTCACAATATATTTATCTGTCATGAATTCAATGGATACAATTTATATCCTTGTGCACTAAATATTTGTATCATGTTTATTTGTCTATAAATAAAAAAGAATGGAAGGCATAGGTAAAAGGTGCACAGGGTTCATTTATCTTATTCTTTCAAGGATAAATATACCAGTTTCATCACAGATTTATGTGCTAACCTTGAAGACAAGGACCCCTAGCAATATAACCAATTAAAAGGCAAAGACCCAAAACATAGTTAAAGGTACTGACAATTCTAATCATTTACAGATCGCGTTTTAAGCACATGGAATATAAAAATTATAATTTGGTAATAGAAAAAGGAAAACGGGATCTAACGTGGATACCAGCCCCAGTTACTCCATGGAATAACGCGAAGGAAGTGAAGAAGACTATACATGTCCTCCAAATTATTCTGTAACAGTAACAAACAATAGAATACTCAAGTTAGGAAAAATACAAGCATTTTACCAATAATACACTTGATTTTTAAAAATATTTTCCCTTAGACTAGACAAGTATGTTAGATTTATCTCCGTTTGTAGGTCTACTTTAATGCCTAATGGTGTTGATATACAAAGGCTATTAGCGAGAGCTTAGTTTAGCATTTCGTTCCCAATAACCTTCGCGGCTATACACATTTATTGTTACATTGACCGTGAATATGCAAGAACATCAAGGCTTAATGATAAATCTGACGTATACAGTTACAAAATTATTCTTTTGGAGTTACTAACGGGAAGAAAGTTGCAGACAATAACTCAAAATTTCTTCAGTTGGTAAGATTTGTGTCTATTAATTTTAATTTGGATGTTTACCTTATAAAACATGGAGCAATAAAAATGTGGATGGAGGTGTTTTGAAAATCGGCATGTGAACAATGATTCTATCAAAAGAAAACAATGACGTAATTATGGAAACTATTGACACAGAAGTTCCAGAAACCTTAGAACAGATAAATGTGTTCCCAAATTTCTTTTTGAAGGGGAAAAAAATTGGGATTTTGAGCATGCGCCATTTTTTTTTTCCCTTTTCCACTTGTCAAAGAGGAATGTTTTCGTCAAAGATCATCAATCCACCTTTCTAAACTCGTAGTAGTACAACTCTTAGTACTTCCTACTCTAATTGTATAAGGTTCCACAAGAAAAGTAATTGGATCAAGTGACATTAATCAAGATCTTGTTAATATAATTTTTTTCAACATTGGAAGAAGAGCATCATGTGTAGTTCAGACAAATATAAACTTAATTGTAGATATAATTACAGATAAATGACAAGACTAATATGCTTAAATGGGGATTTTTTTGTTATCTTTACAATTTGGCTTGCATGGATACTATGTCATGTGACTGGAAGGAAAAAGGAAAAGCTAAATTGTAGGTCCAGTATTAATCTTGTGATGAACTTCCACCCGGTTAAAGGATTGAACTTATATAAAAAAAGGGTATAGTATTTTATTATTGTATTAATTTTTCCAAGTCAAGAATGAAACTAGTTGGGATTCAAGTGAAAATTGTAACAATTTTTTTAAATTTATTAGTACTCGAACATAAGTGCAACTAACATTGTGGATGTTAAAATTTATTCTTGGTTATAGGATTGAATCTTAGGACTTCTAAGGAATTGTGGGTGGGATCTATATTAACATTAAATCAAGATTATTTTGTTCAGGGGTAAACTAGTTCAAAAGTTGGTTTCTTAATTGCATTTCTTTCAAGGTTAAAAATGAACAATTGTTCAACTACAATATGGTAGAATTCTATGCTAGGTTCCCTAAAAAAAGTATTTCCATTATTAGAGTAGGTATTACAAGCGTCATGTTCACCTAGGTACTTATTTACCGTTATGTATTATCCTCACCAATTATGTGTGTGGATATTTTTTTCAGTTATTTAGAATGAGGGGGGATACGATATAGTTGTTTAGGTATAGTTCTTTCCTGATCTATGGTATTGAATAGTCTTCCTATCATGGTATGGACTATATCTGATGTCTAGTTCTCCCTCAACCTATGGTCTGCTATTTCTTTATGGCTAGTTCTTCCTTGATTTATGGATTATTGATCTACGACCTGAAATGGTATCTAGATTGCTGATTTTCCTTGGCTATAAAGCAACCCATTATCATTGTGGTTTCATTGAGTTCCATAATAATATATGATGTTTAGGGCTTCATTGTTTGGAAAGTTTTTGTCAAGTATATGGAAAAAAAAAAATTCATCTTGTTGATCGTGGTGTTTGATTAGCATCTGAGTTCTTGGCTTGGTACGTTCTGGTTAACGTTCCTTTTACCATCTTAATAAGCGCATTGAAAGAAGACCACAACATACCTGTTATGAAGGGTTTGAATCCTTTAGGAGCATCTCAGTTCTCGGAAAATTTGTCTCCCTGTACGACAACAAAACAAGAGGAAAGGCAATCTCTGCATTTCAAAAATATATCCCTTGACATAGCTCTTTCCTAAGCCTTTCACTAAAACATGGGTGAGATATAACAGCCTCATCATAAAATTTAAGAAAGGATATGTGATCTTAGTGTAAGTGATATACAAAGTCAGGGTTGATATTCCAAGAATCTAGATGTTTAGTCCTTTACGGAATATAGAATCATTGTGATCTAAACTGAATAATATGAAATGTTTCTGACTACAATATCTCGCTTGTTTTGCGGAAACAAACACCAAAGGAAACATTTGTTCCAAGCTTAGTAAACAATATAAAAGGCAGTGTCAATAAATCAATCAGGTTTATAATAAAATTCCCGAATATTTTTTTGTGGTGATAAAAAAGGAAACTAGACATGCGCCTTATGTCCTTCAAATGATATGATTTCGACCAGAAATAGTTTTATCAATAACATAAAAGAAAAGAAAAATACCTTACAACATTGGAAAAAAACAATTGTATTCTGTTCTAACACTCCTAATGGAAAAAAATTTCGCTGAACTGACGTCTGTAATAGATATATTACTGATTGCTCAGGGGATCAGTTGAAGTTCCCTATAACATCCCTAAATGTCAGGGTAGAAGATCATATCGATTATTTCCAACAACTGTGAGAAACACGGCAAACAACAGCGGAGCTCTGTAGGTCCAAGTCAAAGGTGGTCAATGGGAAGTCCTCCACTCTAGTCAAACATGTCAATAATGGAACAATAGCAATTGCAAACGTGGAAAAAACAAAAGGAGCACAGGGAAAAAAAATGAAGGTGTTCGAGTTGTTTGCAACCTCCGATCTGACCACGTAAAAGCGGGCCAGAACAAGAGTTCAACTTGTGTTATTGATGGAGCCCGGCGGGCCGCGTGAGGGACGATAATATTATCGACGACATGGTGGGTCCTCCAACCACCACAAGTTAACTTTCCTATCTAGTGTCAACAAGTGGTATTTATTGCCTATTCATTGGAAAGCATTATAGTCTGGTTCGAATAGCTATATTACCTTTGAATATTTGGCATTTAAACGCAGGTCATTTTTTATGTGTTTGGGATTTTGGGCTAGTCAGCATTGCCACATTATCTCCCAACATATTTGCATATTTCCTAGCAACTCTGAGTGTCAACAACAACTCACCACAACCAACACAAACCATTTGGGGCCAACCAACAATGCACCGGTTTCCACTTAACTCGGGCGGTCAAACCTTACCATATTGCCACCCCACGTGGATAAACAACCCTACTATATAGCTCGGCCCATATCACGGGAATTTCAAACAACACAAATCCAAAGTCAAACAAAGCTCAGCCAATATAAGTGGTGGCCAACAAAAGGCAAACAAGTGTGGCCTAATCCACGTTTAAAATGGCTATTCGTTTTGTATTTAAACCTCCAACCATGACTACCTCTGCTCAATGTGGGATATCTCACACACATGCAAAATATACTCCGCCATAATACATGCCGCCAGGTCTTGAACCGATAACCTCCGTCTGCCCAAGACATAATTTGCTGACAAACTCACCTAGAGGCTTGGGCATATTATAAAATGGGGCGCTTGCCAACTTATACTAAGGGGTAGACAGGTCTGTGCAAAACAGGATAGAGGAGGGCAGTTTTCAGAAAATGCCATTTTTGAAGGCCTTGCACTCAGATTGGGCACATCAGAGTAAAAAGATGAAATGAATTAAATTCTAAGAAGATTCCAATGATGTAAGATTTTATGTTTTTTGTTGAGTTTTAACCTATTTTTTTAAAGCTTTGAAAGCAGTTTTTTGACAGGGATCTACACGACAACTAGTTGGAAAACACGAATTTCAATGCACTTCTGGTCCGAATTGTTACTTGGTGTAAACATGAAAAGTGTTCAGAATTTAGAGATTATCTCAGATATATGATTTTTTTTCATAGAATATTTTTAAATCTCCATTTTTAGGTGTTTTTCTAACACAGTTGCAGGGAGATCACATTGTGAAAACACTGTAGGAGCCATGGATCATTCTTGGGACAGTTTCTGCTATTTTTCAGAGTTCTTGGGACATTGATCAGCTCATTTACAGGTTGTGATTCATTATTGGTTGTTTGTAATAGTTATTGTATTTGCATTTCAATATTATTAATGGATCGGTTCAATCTGAACCCGGGGACGTAGGAATTTCCGAACCCCGTAAACAATCTTTTTTGTTATCTGAATGTTTTCATTTTTCTAATTATTTATTTTCTACACAAGTTTTCCTCACTTCTATGGATGCATAGTAATCAGAATTTAATCAATTTTTCGATTCAAGAATACTTAAAATTGGTTAAGAAAATCATGATCTTTGGAAACTTTTAAAAGTGTTAAAAAAATACAACACACGTTTTCAGATCAAGTTTGGTATCAGAGCAATTAGATTGCCAGATTAGCTTCTAATTGTGTTTGGAATTTGGATTTAGTTTCAATATTGATTTCACTTTTCAGTGTGCAGACATTTTGGGGCTTGTTAATCTTCTTTCGCAGTGTGCAGTTTTGGAAGTACAGGTTGTGTTTGCAGGAACAAGGGAATCATGGGAAAGTCATCCAAACATTAGGAGCAATTGGATGAGCTTGAAGCCATAAACCAGCCAACTCCAAGAAGAAAACTCTTTCTTGAGAGATAAATTTTATTCCTTGGAAGAGGAAATAGTGCGGTTAAAATCTGAGCCACAATCCTCTATAACCAAGAAAGAGGAGTATGTCAATAAGATGCTTGAAGAGAGCAAGAAGTTGATGGGCTTTGTTAAAGAGTTGCAGGAAGAAATACGAACCAAGGATGCCCTCTTGGAAAAGCTACAACAAGGTTAACACAAGAAGGAAATTCCTTTCAAAGCAGATGCAAGTACTATGACAAAAGAATGCACTGTAAGTTGTTCACATTTTAATTCTTCCTCTCATTCAGTTTCAGATATTCCTTTGGGTCAGTTTGAAAAACACACTAAGGGAATCAGGTCTAAGATAATGGTTAAGATGGGATTTAATGGAAAGGGGCCTTGGTAAAAATGGAGTAAGGTGATGCTAACCCAGTACAGGTAGAGGATCAGCCTCGGTTTGCAGGTTTGGGTTATTCTAGTGGGAAAATGGAAATTGGAGAAAGTTCCAAAGCAGCTAAAGGAAGACAAGCTTCCAACAGCCAAGGATCTATGCCACTAGAATTGCAGGATTCTGCCATCAGGAGGAACAATGAAAGGTGTAAGAAAACAGGTAAAAGAGTACATAATCAGATTCCACCTCCTTCCACTTACACTAAAAATAGCATTAAGGGAAAATCAAATCCTAAAACTTCTAATACACTCTTTCAATTGGAACAATATAGCTTTGGTAGGCAGAAATATGCTTTCCCTTGCACATTTTGTGAAGGTACTAATCATTCTGTTGCATATTGTTGGAAGAGGAAAAATTTGATTAAGAAGTTAATGCCTTTTGTGAATGATAAGGCAGGTGCTAAAGACCAATCTCACCAAGGAAAGGTGATAAATGGAAAGAATGTTACCTCTCCTAAACAGGGGAATCATTCTCGTAGACAGAGTTCTGAGAATGGTAAAATGGGTAAGACTCCTAAAAATAGGGAAGTTTAAATTTTGTTCCCATTGTAATAGGAATGGTCATGATGTTAATGTTTGTTGGTTTGTTTGACCTAAACAACAAAATTGGAAAGTTGTTAAAAAGAACAGTATTGTAAAACCAACAGTGATAAACCTAACTAAAACTCATTGTGGTATTGAGAAGGTAAAACAACCAAAACGGAAAAACCCAAGTGATTGGTTGGGAAAAACACTCCTCAAGATTTATATTTGCACTACAGTAAATTGTTGATAGTAGGCAAGAAAAATGTTTTTTTAGAGCTATATTTTAGGGATTCCTGTTGATTGATAAGGATTTGTTCCTAAGTTGATATTTAAGCTTTGAAAATGAATGGAAACAGCTGAAGAGAAGATTTGAGTGATAGGTTCATCATACTCATGTTTTTTTTTCTCAGATTGGTTGGTAGTTCCATTGTTGAAAACACTATGCAGGGATAGGCATCAGTAGCATGTCTAAATTTAAAACTTGCAGTTGTAATCAACATAATCACAAAGTGTTAGTTGAACACTAGCTTCCATTATAGATGGGTGTTATTATCTGACTTATTATTTATGATGGTGATACTTTGTTTTGGCATATTCATGTTGATTCAGTTGTTGACTATAGCTATGTTTGGGTGTTGATAGTATATTATATTCTGATAGTGAATTATTGCAGTGGTTACAGTTTTAGATGGGCAGTGGGCACTAGCCTAATTTTGGGCAATTTAGATGTCTTGTATACTTATCTGTGTTATGGAATTGTAATTTTTAGTAATCAGTCATATCACAAAGTGACAATTGAACACTAGATTTCCGTAATAGAATGGGTGTATTATCTGGTCAGTTATTTGTGATGGCATTATAGTGGGGGTATGACAGTTCACAGTTGTGCGTAGAGTTGACAGGGTTGTAGCGTTTCAGTTGAACACTAGCTTAATTGGGTGTTATTATCTGATTGGTTATGTGATCCCTAGCTAATAAACTATTTGCATTTATAAGTTAACCTATAATGTTATTTTGGGTTCTTGTATGTGTTTGTGCAATGCAGGAAGAGATAGCATGTTTTTGTGGGTTGATACACAGCTTATTGTGGACAAAAAGCCTTTCTGTCAGTGGGGAGGTGTGATCAGGGGATCATTTCTTGAAAGTTCCCATAAACATCCCTAAATGATGTCAGTGCAGAAGATCATCTCGATATCTTTCCAACGACTGTGAAAATGTGAAAAACAGACACTCCGGAGCTCAAGATATGTCCAGTCAAAGTTTGGTCAATCAGGAAGGTCAACATTAGTCAACAGGTCCATGGTATACATGGACGCATGCCTAATTGGCCAAGTGGCTCAGTCAACATCAGGCAAGTGGAAAAAGGAGAAAAATGCCAGTGTCGAAATTTATCCATTACCTCATAATTATTCACCATGTTATTACTTGGTAATGTTACATGAGGCTTATATTATTCTCCATGGTCGAGTTGATCACCATTTCCACATGGCACGTATGTTCGTATTTATATCCCATATTATTTGGGATTCATTATATTACTATGGTTGAAGCCTCATATATTACCTTTGTAATATATAACCATATCATGGTTTGGGATTTACAACCTACCTCCCAAACATCGCAATTGCCTAAGCAATTGGAGGTACCACAAACAAAGCTCGGCCCATATCACGAGCCATGTGGTTACCAACCAACCAATGCAAAGCCCGATTCAATGGGCGAATAACCATCTAGCTCACCACATGGAGTGGCCGACACAATCCTCCAACAGAATTTCACATGACTCGGTGGGAGAAAAATGCATAGCTCAAGTATTCAATGGGGGAGGACATGACCTTAGTCACGTATTATATGGGTCGGCATGCCCAATTTAAACCACAAATCATTCCCTTTTACGGAGAATGTGGGATTCTTATCCCCCATGCAAAAAAAACTCCGCCATAATGCATGCCGCTCGGTCTTGAACCCATAACCTCTGCTGCCCAAGACTAATCCACTGATCAACTCACCTAGAGGCTTGGGCAGATTATAAAATGGGGGCGCTTCAACTTATACTAAGGGGGACAGGTCTGTGCAAAACAGGAAGAGGAGGCAGTTTTCAGAAAATGCCATTTTTGAAGGCCTTGCACTCAGATTGGGCACTCGGAGTAAAAATATGAAATGAAGGAAATTCTGAGATGATTCCAACGATGTAAGATATTTATATTTTTTTGTTGAGTTTTAACCTATTTTTGAAATCTTTGAATGCAGTTTTTAACAGGGATCTACAAGACAACTAGTTGGAAAACAAGAATTTCAATGTACTTCTGGTCCGAATTGTGACTTGGTGTAAACATGAAAAGTGTTCAGAATTCAGAGATGATCTCAGATATATGATTTTTTTTCATAGAATATTTTTAAATCTCCATTTTTAGGTGTTTTTCTAACACAGTTGCAGGGAGATCACATTGTGAAAACACTGTAGGAGCCACGGATCGTTCTTGGGACAGTTTCTGCTATTTTTCAGAGTTCTTGGGACATTGATCAGCTCATTTGCAGGTTTTGATTCATTATTGGTTGTTTGTAAGAGTTATTGTACTTGCATTTCAATATTATTAATGGATCGGTTCAATCTGAACCCGGGGACGTAGGAATTTCCAAACCCCGTAAACAATCTTGTTTGTTATCTGAATGTTTTCATTTTTCTGATTATTTATTTGCTACACAAGTTTTCCGCACTTCTATGGATGCATAATAATCATAATTTAATCAATTTTTGGAGTTTAAGAATACTTAAAATTGGTTAAGAAAATCACGATCTTTGGAAACTCTTAAAAGTGTTAAAAAAATACAACACACATTTTCAGATCACTTAGGCATGATGAAACAGAGGTTGATAATGTTTAGTTAAGTTTTCCTATTTGAGCCTTCATTTTGGATGCTTGAAATTTGTGTGAAGAGTGCTAATCTGGGCCTCCATTGAAGCACATATTTTGGTTGAAGAAACATTTCTAATTTTCTCGTGGCATTTGTTGTTAGCTAGATCCTTCCATTTTTGCATAAGCTCTTAAGGATCTAGTGAGTCAAGTTCATTTCTGTCTCCCCTCCCACCAAAAATTCTATTTAAAAACATCCAATCCTATCCATACTACCCCTGTTCTACATGCATGTATACCCATACAAGACCAAAATCCATTATTACCAAGAGTATGCAGGATACAATACGAGTCTTCAAATGTCTTTAGTAACCGTAAACCTTGTCTGTAGAAGATATCTCCATGATCTAGAAGTGACAACTCGTGAGAGTAAGGTATCTGGTGTGCATTGATCATATTTTCTTTAAGGCCTATCTCTATAATAATCCATGCAAAAGAAAAGATATCTTGTATCTCCTTCACAAATAACAGAGGTTGCAAAGTAGGTTCCTCTTACCTTGGTTGAAAAGGCACAACCATAAAATAGTTAGGATAAGATCATATCCTTTTAAGGGTGCTACCCATCTCTCCACAAAATCCAAGTAATAAAGGAACAATCTAGATTTCCTCCCTGGCTACAAAATCACATATATTTGATCTGGCTTGCCTCTTAAGCTCCATGTACCGAATCAATGTGTTGCTGCTTGGCTTCTGAAAAGGAGAATCAAATATGGGTACCAACATCAGTGGCGCCATTGCCGAGGAATGCATTAATCTAGATTTTCATTGAGAGATTGATTTGTTGATTCAATGCTAGTCCATATATATTTAGCCCTGGTCCAACAACACCAACACTTATGTGTTCTAAGTTGTCGGGGATACATTGTGATTAAACAGTCATCATGTGTTCAAACCCTAGTAAAAAATATTCAAAGTATGCTCCAAGTGCCATGTGCAATTCTTTCAATGTTCCACACCTAATGCACTAGCTTTCATTTGATGCATCTTGGGTAAAGAAAGGTTAGAATCATTTTCATTTTCAGTTCCTAGCATTGACAGACATTTGACAGATCATATTTTAGTGCATTTGCACAACTAAGGTGGAAATCCTTAGTGGTGACTCCCTGTTGATCTGATTCTTAATTAGTACCAGTGTCTTAACCTCTGTCAAGTGAGTTTTGTTACTAATCTTTACAAATCTAGAAGGAGGAAGATATTTCTTTGCTAGATATCTTACTAGGACATTGTTTCCAGAGCTAGGAAAAACAAAGTCATAAGGAATAAAATCTTGGAGAGTTGTTGGAGATTAGAATTCAAGAAAAGAAGTTCCCATTGATGAAAGTGATCAGCTTATCATTGAAGATTGCCATTCAAGTGATTCTAAATCAAGTAGTCTTTTTGTGGAATTAAATTCTCCATCTGGAGAGGGGCCTTCATTTGATTTTGAAAATTTTTCTTCTCATTCTGCCCCTATCTTTTCAAAGGTTGATAGGGTTTTCAAAAAAAGAAGGCCTTTAGGGGATATCCATTTTGAAAGTTATACTCCTTTGTTTCAAAGACCCTCTACCCCTTATCAATTTGTCTCCCCTCTAGGGTCACCTTCTCAAAACAACATGTCCCAACCCCCACCTAGACCTTCTTTGTTGTAAACACCTTTGGTCCTATAAATTTTATAGGGATGGTTGGTTATCCAAATGCAGTTCCCTAAGATGTAAGAAATAGATTACCCAAGTTCCAAGGAAACAACACTATAATTGGTGATAAACATTTAAATATTTTTATCAATATGATGGAAAACATTGAGATTGAACATGAATATGTATATATCAAATTATTTATCCATACTTTGGAAGAGAATGCAAGGGACTGGTATAAATTTTTTCCTAATAATTCCATTGATTCTTGGACAAAGATGAACAATGCATTTAGATTGTATTATGGTGATAGAACTGACCCTAGGTTTCTTCTATTAGAATTTGAAAACATCAAGAAAAATCCTAATGAGTCAGTACATGATTTCAACAAAAGGTTTAACAAGACCTTGAGGAGATTTCCTATTAGCTTAAGGCCATGTGATGAATCATGTTTGATCAAATATTTAGATGCATTTGATAAAATGGTTGCTTATTACTTGAGGGACAAAAACCCTACTAATTTGAGGCAAACCTTCACCATGACTCTGTAAATTGAGAATAACATCAAGGAAATTAGAAAGCCTCCAAAAAAGGAAGGTTTTAAAACTAATTAACTTGGAAAATCCTCAAACAAGTAAGGCTATTGATTTGGAAGAAGTTGTGAAAACTTTGGCAGGGGCTGTCAAAGAAATATCATACAAATTAGCTTGGGAAGAAAAAGGGATTGGGTAGAGTTCACAAGGTCAACATAAGCAACAAGGCCAAAAAATGCTTACAAATAATCATAGGAATGATCAAAGGTCAAATGAAAGAGGCAAGGGACCTATTTGATTGGGAAATAAATAGTCCAAGGCCAAGGAAAATAGAATGGTACCTAATCCTTTGGCTACCAAGTTTGTTGTTGTGGAGGAGACAGATGTCATTAATTGGTGTGATAGATGTTTCATGCCCCATGCTCCATGTAAGGAAGATCAACAGGAAGAAGAAGAAAATGATGATGATGATAATGATGATGATGTAACTTCAACTAAGGTAATAAGTGCTAGTGACAGAACTGCTGATGATTTTTGGGATTACATCCACCGGGTACCAATTCTTCCTCCATCTTATATTTTAGAAGTAGATATTGTACAATATTTTGAATTTCCCAATAATGATTTTTTATATTTAAGATCTTTGATGATAAAGAAGTATTATGGAGGAATCCCATCTAAGGAGGACAGACAGTTGTTGATGAACGTTCATGTTTCCCAAGAAAAGGAATACAACATAAGAAGTAGGGTTGTCAAAGATACAGGACCTTAGGCCAAGCCAAAAATCCATTACTTTCAAATATTCCTAAAGAGGCTCCTAAGAAAGATGCATTGTCTTTAGTGGCCTGAACCTTTCTTAGAAAATATCTCCATTATCTAGAGTGACAACTTGTGAGAGTTAAGTTTTGTTGCACTGATCATATTTTCTTCAAGGTCTTCTTAATAATTTCATAAGGAAGGATATCTCCATCTCTTCCACAAACAGTAGGCTACAAAAAGGGTCCTCTTCCATGCTGGTTGAAAAGGCACAACCAAAAAGTACTGAGGATAGGTCAAATCCACTTGAGGGTGCTACCCATTTCTCCACATCTGAGTGACAGAAGAGAAAGTTGCATTTCATCCCCAGCTACAAAATGACACACTACATGCTCTGCTTGTCTCTAAGCTTCCTTCCATACCTATGATGACATGCTCAAATTCTGAGGGAGAATTAATTTGGGTACCAATAGAAAGAATGTGGATGAAATTCTTCTAAGATCTCTATGTGAAAATGGTTTAGGAACAAATTTTCACTTGAAGTTCTTATTGTTGATGTAATTTTTGAATTTTTGTTAAGAATGGTTACAAGTTATTTTTGTTGGGACTAGGCATTTGAGCCAATATAGAGCCCAATAAAAATAAAATAAAATAAAATTATGTCATTTAAATCTGCTTAATTGAATGAAACTAAATTTTGAACTAAAACAACCATAGTATAAGAACATATGTGCATTTTAATGGAAGGAATTTTATAGGAAAGGGAAACTTCAACCTTCACCTCCTTTGAATCGTATTATTTCTCCTTCGACAACTTATGGTTGGCACCTTGTGTAATGAGGGTAAAATTAAATGTCAACTAAAAATATTTTGAGAAAAAAAAGTCTTTAGCATAATAGTGAGAGTATTAGGAAAGGCTTTGTATGCAATTTGAAATATGGAAAATAATTATGTAAGTTAATTGTTGTAAGAGATAAAGAGAAAACTTAAATGGAGCGAACTATAAAGTTGAATGTGGAATGAACTTATGAATCTATAGGTGGAAGAAGGAAGAAAATTATATTTACATAATAATGTCTTTTGCATGTTAATTGTAACGAATATGTAATAATGGTAATGATGTGTTGTGGGTTTTTCAATCCTTGAGTATTTTTCTTATGGTTGGGTCATTGCTAGCATTCCTTGTCATTAGGGAAAGTGTGGCATTGACATGTATATGAGTGTTGTTATGTGTCTATGTGAGTTGATGACCTATGTAAGTGTCGTATGCATTGTTGATTTTCTCTACTTGGAACCTTGTGGTGTTGCGTAATGAGCAATGTAAGTCAAACAAAAAGGTGATCTTGATATTGTTATTGTTGTGTTTGTCCACGTGTGTAAAATTTGGGCATGACATATGGTATTAGAGTGGAGGTTCATGCTCTTGAACCTCTCGGATGGATTGGAGTTGTGATTATTTACATGGTGGTGGTGGAGATGGGAAGAGCAATGTGATATATGTTCTGATGGAACCAGTGTTGTGATTTTGATACTGTGAATGCACGTGTTATGCATGTCACTTAGTGCATATTTGTTATCATGTTGATGTGTTTTGATGAGATATATTCACTTTTTTTTTACCTGGACTCAATGAGAAGTTCACATGTGTGATGTGATCAGGAACCTTGTTGTTTGTGAAAAGAATGTTATTGTGGATTACAAGTGTTGGACTGTTCTTTTTATTATGTGATATCAAGGTGTGTAGATGTGTTGCATGACAAAATTTGTGTATAGTGAATTTGATTTTATAGTGATTTCACCACCGTGTTGCGATGAATCATGTGTTTCAACCTATTGTATTGCGATTGACTATATATTGTAATGTTAGTCATTGTTTCCTCATATACTATAATTTGTGTAATATGTGATGGTTTCATGTTGTGATTAGGGGCATATGGTGATCATATGACCCCTATTGTGTAGTGACTTATACCTTGGGTGCAGAATGTGGAAATGTGATGTATCATAACCCATGAAAGTAATGATTGTGTTATACCCTGTATATATACCATGTATAAGACATTATGGTTAATTTGTGTGAATCACCATTGTGTTAGTGATGTAGTTATGTGTTATGTTGTGAACCTTACACTAACCAACCCTAAGGGAAAATCAGTCAAAGTGTATGTTTGGAGTGAGGAAATGGCTGTACTATTGACCATAACTTGAGCCAAGTACGAGATAGGAAGTGGAGTCTTACATAGGCTGAAAACCCACTTTAGTCTGTTTGGTATGTATGACACTTGCTCAACGGGTGTCATTGCATATTGTGTTTCATGCACACCTTAGGCTCAATAGATGGCGACTTGTACTCCTTATTTTCCTTCTATGGTTATCATATGGATTCAACCTAAGTGAGTTACGACTATGTTGAGCCTTGGGAAGTGGTGGCAGGGATGATTCAGATAGAGATGATGACATTATTTGTATACTCATTTTTGATATGTTATTTTACAAGCTAAGGCTCGATGTCTGAGTGTCAGCAACTCATTGAGTACCCTTTTGGTGGCCATGTAAGGCCACATAGTTATTGTAATGTGTTATTCCTATATACATTATTTTATTTGTAAATTGAACATTTTCTCATTTTCTTGTAAGAACCAACAGTTTTCTTGATTGATGATTGATATATTTTTATATTTTGGGCATTTTATTTGGTTGTTACACTAACATGCAGATTTTTACACCAACTATGGCTATTTATCCATTTGTTTTGCTTAGATTTCAAATTTTTCTTTAATATTTAAAAGTTTTATAGCCTAGCCAAGGCTTGGGATTGTTTCCACTTGGCATTTGAAATGGATTGTTATGTTGTTTATATTGTCGTAATGTGTGGGATAGGGTCATGGGATGCACCATGGAGTGGTTGAACCTATGGACCCACTTCGTTGTATGGGGTATGCCCCAAGGAGTTACAGATAACTAGCGGGTTGTTGAACCATGAGTTATTATGTCACTTGAGTTAGGGGTGATGTGGCTCTATGTGCACAGGGTCATATGGTGACCTAGCCTCATTACAAGGAGAAAGGAGATGGGGCTCTATGGTTGAGTGACCCAATATTCTTTATCACACTGCTATTGTTAAGGTATATGGCCTGATATTCTTTTGACGAAACTCTTTAGTTGAGTGTACATGTTATGCTCGATGGCACTGAGTTATGGTTGAGTGACCTATGTGGAGATATTCCTTAAGTGATGCTTTACGGTTGAGTGACCTGGCTTGGTGTTGTAGTATGATGGTGATTTCTTCTTAGGAGGTATATGGAGTTGTTTTTTGATTCTTTAGGAGATATATGGAGGTATTGGTTTTGTTTATTGATGTTTTGTAATGTGTGGAGTTGGTGTTATGAGTTATGTGTACTCTTGTGAGTCTTGTTACACATTGTTATGTTTGAGTCTTGACGCTCCTCTTGGTTGTATATGGACTATTGGATATTTTCTTGGAACATTTGTGGTACATCATGGTTTTGGGTCAGGTGATACCCGTTGTATACATATCAGCATGATGATTCACCTATTTGTTAATCACATGTATGTACTAGATTTATGTCTGTGACATAATTGTTGATGAAATTATCTATTAGGTGGAATACTTGTTTGTCTTCCATGGTGGAATTAAAGGCCTTGTGTTGTGATACAGTCATGACATTATGTAGCAAGATGTTTCGTGGTTCGTTAGTGTTATGTTTGGCCACTTGTGTGACATTGTGAGGTCAATTAGTTTTCGGCACCCACAAAACATAAGAAAATTGAAATTATAAACAATGGAATATTAAGAGCTTGAGATTAAGAAATACTATAAAGGAAAATATGGAAGTAAGGTAATAAAATAAAAAATAAAAAAAATAACTGTCAATCTTCACAAAACATTAAAGTTCAAGATATTGCCAAAATTAGTTTGAGCTTCCTTTTAGTTACATTGTATTGACAAGTTGTTTTGTTCAATGGCATGTTGCCATTATTGAATTTATTTCCTACAAATACCTTTCAAACTTTGAAATTATGTCACATCGAGGATGATGCTCTTATAAGGGGAGGGAGAGGTAATGCCCTATCATGAAGTTAATCCTTATGTCAAATTTTAGTGATAATATTTTTGGGTGAGGATGTATTGTGGCAAATAAAACATTGGTAAATTTTCATGTGACACGAGTTGACTAAGAGCATTTAAAAGTGAAGCGAGTTACCTGTGGGCATCTAAGTTAAAATTTAAGGGTATCACTTCTTAAACTCCTTTTCAGATATTGTCATTTTCCTTGCAATAATGGTAACTACAAGCACTTTATTTTGGATCCAATGCCTAAATAAAGGTGAAACCTGGGTTAACGTTGTAAATCTAGCTGTAATTTGGAATATTTTAGTGAATTCGAAATGTAAAGGGAAGTTGTGCAAACGCATTATGGCAGTTGTAAGCACCATTGCTTCAATGAGTACCATGATGGGTTTACCATGCAGTCACGTTACATGCTGATTACAAGCAAAATCTAAATATATCCTTCTATCACATCTACTATTCACAAAGAATTGTGACTGATATGGAGACTGAGGATATGGATATCTTGAAACAAGATATTTTTTTCTCCTCCACCTTCCAAAAGAGAGCTTTTCCCTCTAACGTGGTTGTTTTTATTTTGTATGCTAAAAAAAGGAAAGAGATTGAGGATTGGGAGGCATTGCATTCAAACATATTGTCTTTTTGTATTAATCTACTTCTTTTGCATCTGGGAGGATGTTCCTCATGCACTAACCATTTTTGCAGTTCCATCCTCAAGGTAAACAATGACTACCACTTCACCTTCTTTCTCTTTATATTTTATTTGAGTAGATGTTGTAGAGAATTAAGGCGTTAAAATTTGCATCTCATGCTCTTCCCACGTATTGTCTCTACAAGATTTGTCTCCTTCACATTCTTCTTCTACGTGAAAACCGCATGTGTGTTTATTTTATTTGTTTCATTCTTATAGACACTCCTCACTTGTGCCAAAATAAATTCTTTGGATCATAACGTGGATATCTATCTTAGGAAACTTGAAATGGGTTTGTGTCATAAAAAGTTCACCCCTCGAGGTAAATATTGATAACATGCATCAAATTCTTCAGTCCCAAGCAAGTAGATTGATTCAATGCCCAAAATTGTGTTTTTGGGGCCCCTTTGGCTTCTCTCTAACTCTCTCATCCAAGGAAAAATCCCAACGAGTTAGAAAAAATTGAAAAAATGCAAAAGTAAAGTCGCGTGCTTGTTTGAATGAATTGTGGATATGAAGGCTACGGGTCGTACCAGTGCAGATTGTACCAAGGTTTTTTGTACCAAGTTTGCGGCTGAAAGACAAAGGAATCAGAAAAGTCAGAAATTTTTGTCCCGAGAAATCCATGGGATAGTTAGAACACAGGGACGTGAATCAACCAATTTTCCACAAGTCAATTCTATTGTGGGTGGCACGGAGATTTTTGTATGGGACATTTGGGACAAAAGTATGCGCAGGACGCGCAAAGGTGAAATCACCGCACATGGAGCCAAGCTAAGTAGATTTGACCATGTGGAAGTCAAAAAGCCTCACGAGACGCGAGTGAAAAACGGCAGAAACGTAGGACATGGAAGCCGAAACCGGGTGATGCAAATGTAAGTTTTCGGGATAGCTGGGACATGTGGACCCGAATTTGCCGAAATAGCCACAAAAAAGAAGAAAAGTCAACGTTTGACCTCCTGAACTTTCAAACGGCCATAACTTTTGACTCCGAGCTCCAATTTTCATAAATTTTAATGAGGGTAGATATATTTAAATAAAATAAACATATTTGGCTCCATTTAGTTAATGCTCATTCCCGTCAAATGACAGAAAATGCCTGCCAGACCCCAAATAGCTGCTCGCACTCAGAAGATCATAAATTTTGCATTTCTCAATGAAATCACACAAAATTGGTACTGCTGCAATTGTGGCTCCAAGGCCAATGCACAAAAATCAAGAAATTCTGGATTTGATGATAAATCAATCATATTTTTCATAAAATGTTCCCAGTTTCAGACAGTGTTTTATTTGGTAGTTGGGAGTGCAATTAAGAGGCATGGTCATCAATCTTTCTCTGCTACAGCACCTCATGGGACAGTATGGGGAGAATTTTTGCAAGTAACATACAATCATTTCACTCCATTTAATGCATCTTACAAGTGGTTGAAGGATAGATTTCAGGATTTCCATTTTCCCTTCTCTCTCTCTACTCTTTTTCTATAAATTGGAGTGTTGGGATCATTGTAAAGGAGAGATTTTTTTAAGTAGCAAAGCTCTGTCAAAATTGCTTTGTGAAGCCAATGTGTTGCAGGCCCTTGTAGTGGACTCCTTGCATGGTGATCCAGGCCCTTATCTTGTAATAGATTGAATTGTGCATATCATGAAGCAATAAAATACAAGTTTGTGGATGTATCTTCCCCTGCTGTGTTTGTTTGCACTCTTCTTGCCCTTTCAACCTTCATTACAAGAATATTGTGTCTACATTTATGTTCATTGTAGGGATCCATTATCATTGTGTATGTTTAAGATGTTGTTGTGAATGCATTTTTCTAGATTGTGGAGAATTGTTATCACCCCTTCTAGTATGCATTTTACTTCTATTTTTCACACATTGGAAGACTACTCTCACACCCTCCTTTTCTGGTGTATCACCACTTTAGTGTAGGCTTTCATTTTCATGCATTCTCTCTCCTTAGTCCCTTAGAAAGTTAGATTAGGAAAGATATTCTTACCTGCATTAGAGTAGATTGTGGCAGGTAGTTTAGGAGCAAGAACCAGCTTTCTCTAGAGGTCTATCTCAAGTAGCAAGTCCCACAACTTGGAGATAGTACCCATGTTATCCAATCACACCATGAGCTCAAGTACATGCACTTGTGTAAACATAAGGGTGCTATGATTCAGTGATAACAATTTGTTTTATTCAAATGTTGAAATTGAAATTGCTTTGGTAGATATGTATGCAAGTGTGGAATCATACACTTGGCATGTGAACTATTCGAATAAAAGCCTAAAACATGACTTGATGTATTGCAATGATGGAAGAATATGTGCAAAATAGGTTTGTTAAAAATTCCATGGAACCTTTCAATAAATACAGGAAAGGCTTCATAGCCTTTGCCAGCATCCTCTAGCTTATTCCATTACAACGGAGGATTTAAAGTAGACTCAATTTCATATAGATGTTGTGGTTGGAAATTCCTAAGGTAGATGTGGCTATAGATACCCTAGTAGACATGGGTGAAAAACGTGAGAGCATACATGGTGTATAAAATTTTTGATAGAATAAACTTACAAAAAATGTGGTCTTATGCCCAACATAGACTGAAGGTTATGCATGAAATGATTTTGTTGAAAAGGCTTGAAAACTTTGAAAAAGCTACTGACTTAGATTGCTAAAGTATGGAGGAAGCCAAATCCAGACATGAAAGTGTAAAGTTGATGTAGGTGGGAAAATGAAGGTGTCAATCACTTATAACGTGCCCATCTACGGAACTTGCATATCATGCTTATATAATGGCCCCTGGATTTGTCCAAAATGGAAAGAAGATGGGTTGGGGAAGGGAAACATGGAGAAGAAATGGGAGAATTTTGTGATTCATCATATGGTGTAGTTTTACAAAAATCCTAAGTTTCTCATTCGAATGCTAGTGTGTAGGAAACATGAGTGTTTTTGTGGTGTCTTTAAGGATCCATTCCCTCGTGCATGTGTTGCACATTTTAATGACTTCTTTATGTAACGATTTTGGTCGAGGTCTGTAAGCACCTCATTCTTCCCTTGTATCTATGTATGCAGAGTGTGGGACTATTGAGACCTCTCATAATATATTTTTCAAAATGTGGATTTCATGAAATGCTTAATTGTGATGCAGAACTGAATCCCTTAGCTTCGGTCGACTTCGCTCCACATGCACGGTTCATCTCTCCCTATCTTTCATAATTTTTTTCTTTAGTTTTTAATTTGCAGTGAAATAAAAATTTAAAATGTAGCATTATCATAGAATTTAGATATTTTTAAATAAAATTGTTTTCAAAACAAAAATACGTCATACCATAGCTTGTATAATTAAATTATTCCTTGGTAGACAAGCATAAACTCAAACCCTCCTTTTGAATGATCTAACAAACTTCATGACAAAACCATATTGCTACAGTACCCCCCTTTTATTGACAAGCTTAAGTTGAGCACCCTATAAAAATGTTGACCTCTCTCTTGTTAAAAAAATAAATCACGAATTTAGGAGACTTGCAAAACAACCTTCGTAACTTAGAAAGGATATGTTAAGTTTCCTAAGTTTACCTTATTTTGTGAGGAAATCACTTCAATACTTGGATTCACCTCAAATGATCATAAACAATCTTTTTTATGCCCTTCTAGGAGCCATGTTACACCATCTTGCAGCTATAGGAAGCTGCTAAATTTAAAAATTTGGGGTTTTGTATTGGCTTGAAGCCATTTTGAACCATGAGCAACAAAATGCATATCTGCCTTCTCAAACTCACAGTATTTTTACTAGACAATTGCCTGAAAACTTCAGTGTTGGGTAAAAAAACCTCTTCTTGATAAGATTTGGCAATGGCAAGGGTATAGGCCTCTAATCATAGTTTGACTAATTTAAACTGGACCAATGATGACCGTTGGCTCTATGAAGAATTGTTCACTGTTTGAGAACAACTTTCTAGTTCTATGTCCCATCAAATCTAGTGAATTATCCATATATAAAGGAGCTTGTAGGAATATGTCTCGTTATGCATTCATCCATCAAATGGATTCAGTTTTACATGTGGTTTTCTAAGCCCTCGAGATATATTTAATCCTCCCAAGTACCTCTAAGTGGTGGTGGTTAGTCAAATGAGAGAGAAAAAGTGTTAGTATAGGTATGTTTAGTCAAGAAATTGTTATAGCTCTCAAGAATTGCATTGGCCAAGATGATAAAATGGATGAAATATGGAGTTCGAGACCTATTTTTTTATGGTTTTTTTATAGGTTTTAGCCTCTAAGTGGTCCTATGATGTCAATGTCTCATGAATGGATTTCGAGGTGATTTGACAGGTTGTTTTCAAGAAGATTTCATAGCATGAATGCGAGGGTGTAGAGCTAATCAAACATAGAGGAGGTTATTAAAGTTAACAAACAAATTTTTTTGAAAGGGTTTTTGAGTTTTGGAGATGACCATGTGAGCCCAAGAAATTCATGGTGTGTCATTAAGTAGGCATACCTAATACAAGTAGGTCTTCATAAGTCCTAAATGTAAAAAAGACATAATTGAGTTGTGACAGTTCAAACGAGGTTTATGTTTCATAATTTTTTAAAGATTATTTTATGGCTGACCTAAGTGGTTTTAGGTGTGCATGACCGAACTAGTTATATATGTTCTTGAATTATGTATAATATATATATATATAGATATATATATATATGCAAGGAATTTTTAGGCAAATTCTGGAGAAGTGAGGGTGGATGAGAAAAATATAGTGCATGTGTGAGCAATAGGAGGTCTTGTAGGCCATGGGCAGTATTTATGTTGAATATATGAAGATTGTCAGCCTATAATAGTCCTTTTTTTCATGTCTATTCAAGGTGAATAATATTGGCGAGTGAAGAAGCATGACATGAAATTTTGAAGAGTGATCAAGAGCATAAGGGCATAGAGATGGTCATCATTTGGTTATCAAGCAACATATCATTAAGAAGGTGACAAAATTCATAGGTGGATAAGTTGGTTCTAAGTCACTTAGGGATTTATTGTTTCCTTTCAAGTTTGTTCTTACTAAAACCTAGTTAAGTAGGTGTTTAACTTATTTGGGGTTGGTGCTCTAAGTTGAGTGGGTGTTTGACACCTGAATTTGAACATTTGTAATCATTTATAGGATAGTAGTAAATTTTCAGAAGTTATTAGTGATTTTTTCTTCCCCTTGAGGGTTTCACACTCATATATGTGTGGTATCTCTTGTTTCATGTTGTTGTGAATGGATTTTCATGCATTATAAGATCACTATCATTAATATGTGTTAAATGGTAAAACATAATTGAAATAAAGTTTTTTAAGTTCATTGATTCACCCCCCCCCCTCTCAATGAATTGTGCTTCCAACATTCCATGCATTTACTACAAGTAACTGTTGTTGCAGACTCACAGCACCCCTGGATGCAGATCAGGCTTCTAGGTTGATGTTCAGGCATCCAGTGTGATTGCACAACATGGAATCCTTTCTCCAAGTGTGGGACTTGTAAAGATGAGAAAGGATTCTCCAAAGAAGGCTGGTTCCTAAATTCCTCTTTTCAGATGCACCGATAAAATGCAGAGGTTTTACCACAACCTAATCTAATTTTCCAAGGAGACAGGGTAGAGAATGCATAAAAATAAAACCTAAACTACGAAGGTGATGCACCGAGGAATGTTGGACACCCATTTTGCAAAATTAAACATAGACCACATAAATGCAATACAACACCATGCACACGTGACCAAACTGCAATAAGAGATCAAAAATGACAGCAATGAATACATGAGAGGGTTTAGAATCAATCACAGACATATATATATATTGCTCAAGGATCGATACAGTACATTGCAGTGGCCAAGAGGCAAAAAATGGCATTACAATCCATATGGGAGGCTTGAAAGCTCCACAAACTCTCTTGTGAGCAGAAGAGAAGGAAGAGTGCAAAACAGAAAATGTTCGACCTCTAAAAAGGGCTCCTCTTTACAATATATATGAAGAAATGAGGGGGAAGAGAGAGGAAATATAGAATCTGCCCCAACCACTTCTTGACTGGTAGCATTTAAAATCATCTCATTATGATCCAAGCGGTGGATCCTGGCAAAACGGCGGGCTGTCTAATAGGAGCGGCGAGCTGTCTGCTGCATTGAAGTTAGTAGTTGAAATGTCATTACCATGACACATGTCAGAGACGTTTTCTTAATTTTATCCCTCACAAACTACATCAAAAATTCAAGATTGATCCTAGAATCATTTAGAGAATTTCATACAGATTTCCGTTGATATAAAGAACGTGCAAATCCGAGCTCTGGATCAGCCAAAGATATGACGATCTGAAGATTTAGGGCACAAAACAGGCGAAAACGGATTTTTAAATTTCTTTTCCCGCGCTCTGCCATCTGGACGACACGTGGTAGGCTCTGGTTCAGCTGAGCAATTCCCTCTCTTATTACCTTTTCGCGGGCTTTTCTTGTGGGCCTCCTTAAACTTGCAAAACACTTGACACGTGGCGCTATCTTATTGGTTTGGATCAGTGCTCAAAAACTCACCCCTTTGACTTTTTGGATCTTTTTCCTTGTGACACGTGTCATCTCCTGGTTGGTCTCATGGGTCTGCCGGCTCTTTCGTGTCCACCACGTCTTTTTGTCTCGGATGTCCCACTTTTCCTTGTGACTGAAGTTTCTTGTTTCGGCTGAACCGGTCGGTTCGCTGTCCATTTGTCCCTAATGTCCACTGTGCTTCGCGGGGGAAAATTGGCTCTCCGGTTCGCCCGATCCGCGCCGATCCGCATCCCTTTACGGCCCAAATGTCCCAAATTTTTGGTGCAAAAGTTCTCCTTTTTCGGCCGATCCGAGCGGTTCGCGTACTCATGGCCCGAATGTCCTGAGCAGTTAGCCGTTTTTCTCTCCTTCGGCTGAACCAGCTTTCCGCGTCCCACGCGTCCTTCTGATCCGAACATGTCCTGGTGCTACAATTCCCCATTCCGGCCGAACCGGCCGGTTCGCGTCCTTCGCGTCACTCTTGTCCCATGTCCCTTTGCTGTTTGGGCCGCCTGTACGCTTTTCAGCCGATTCGCACGCCTTTGCATCCCAAATGTCCCGACTGTTCTAGAACAAGGACTTAGCCGATTTTCACAATTTTTTCTGGCCCAGGCTTATTTTCTGCAACTTCTTCGCATTCTCTCAGAGCTTGCTCTTTTCTTTTTCAGTTAGAAAAGGGCTGAGGGACCCCCAGAAACATGATTTTTTTCCTTGAATCAATCCTGATGAATTCAATGCATGTTATCAAATTCAACCCTGGGGGGGGAAATTTGGATAACAATTGGTGACTCAGCGGGGGGTCATCTGCATGCTAGCTGAAAAGACCAGTGGCCTTTTAGCGATCCATTAGGCATGGAGTCATCAAGCATTCTGTTTAGAACCTAAAATGAGCCTGAATACTGCAAGGAGGAAGATGGAATTCTACCTGATGAAGCACGCTGAACTGTAAAACACTCGATCCATGGAGCAACAAAACCTGTGCCAAAGCACTTAGGGAAAACTGAAACCTAACCTACAACAAGACAATGTGCATACAGCACTTAGAGGAATTGAAAAATCTAGATCTAATATTTACAAGGTAGTGAACCTTTTATTTTCAGTAGCAATGTTTGAGATAGATTCCATTTACTGGAATCTGCAGTTCTTCACCATCTAATGAGGCCAATTGGAGAGCATTGTTTCTCTTGCACTTTGTGACCATGTATGGGCCACTCCAAATAGCATCAAATTTTGAATGCCTTCCCGGTTTTGCTCTGTCCACATCCCATTTCAACACTAGATCTCCAACTTGAAAATATCTATCTTTGGCCTTCCTATCAAAGGTCTTCTTGATCAAAGCTTGATCCTTTTCCATTGCTTGGGATGCCTGATTTCTGATCTCTTGTAGCTCCATCAACTCTGCATACCTCACCTCCATAGGCTCAAATTCAAGTAACTTCAGTTGCTTCATGAGTTCTAATGTTGGTAACTCAAGTGACATGGGCAAGATTGCCTCTCTTCCATAGACAAGCTTGAATGGAGAGTTACCTGTGGATCTTTTGGGAGTGATCCTATCAGCCCATAAGGCTGATTTCAGCTTTGGTGTGCCAAGACCTCTGATTCTCATCAAGAGTTCTCCTAATGATCCTCAACAAGTTCTTGTTTGTAGACTCGGCGTGGCCATTACCCTGAGGGTAGTAGTTCGATGAAGTGCTCAGGTAAATACCGTTCTTGACGGCCCACTCAGTCACCTTAGATCCAATGAATGCCAATGCATTATCAGAGATTATTGTCGCAGGTACACCAAATCTGGTTGTTATTCCCTCATAAAATTCTAGGATGCTAGACTCATTTGCCTCTTTGAGTGCTACTGCTTCTGTCCATTTGGTGAAGTAGTCCGTGGCTGTCAAAATCCATTTGTGCCCTTGGCTTGAATTGGGGATTAATGACTCCAATGAAGTCCAAACCCCATTGCATGAATGGCTGGTCAACTGAGATTGGATGCAATGGAAGGGCAGCAAGTCTTCTCTTTTCCTGTGAAGAATGCACAATTCTTACACCTCTTGATCCATGCATAACAATCACTGAAGATTTTAGGCCAATAATAACCAGCCTTCATGATTTTTAGAGCTGTCACTCTTGGTGCAAAATGGCCACCAGCTGGTCCACCATGAAACTCTTCCAACACCCTTTGAATCTGATCTGTGCTAATGCATCTCAGCAGCACTCCATTCACATCTTTCTTGAACAAAACTCCATCAACAATGGCATACGGGACAGCCTGCAATCTGAAGTGTCTCCTTTGGGTCTTGTTCATCTCTAGAGGGCATAGGCCTATGCCTAGGAAGTGCATAATACCTTGGGTCCAGCAAGGAGTGGGGAAGCATCGTCTTCTTCTTGATTGCCACTTGGCTCATGGCTGTCCTGGACTGTCAAAACAGCCTCTTCTTCATTGCATACTTCTTTTTGCTTCCCCAAAACCAGCTGCTCACACAATCCTTTCCCTCTTACCAGCTTGGTGATCTTGATCTCAATGTCATACTCCATGACACGGGTGATCCAACCTGCCCTTTTCTCATTCAAATCCTTGTTGAGGAGGAAGTCCTTAACTCCAGCATGTGAGACCAGCAACTGGACCTTGTTGTTTGAGACTAAATGCTTGAATTTCTTCAAGCTTCTGATTACTGCAAGTACATGCTTCTCAATAAAAGAGTACCTCACCTCATAGTCATCTAGGCTCTGGCTGAAGAAGGCAATCGGCTGCTCATCATTATCTTTGTTCTGCTGTACTAGAATGGCAGAAATAGTGTCATCACCTCCAAATGCATAGAGGATGAAATCCTTGGAGAAGTCTGGGTTGATGAGAGTTGGTGCTTGAGAGATAGCTTCTTTGATTGCTTCAAAACTCTCCTTGCCTTCTACTGTCCACTTAAAAGCCATGCTCTTCTTTAACATTTTGGTGATGGGCTTGACAAGGGCTGCAAAATCTGGGACAAACCTCTAAAAAAAGTTGATCCTTCCCAAGAAACTTTGAAGAGCCTTCTTGTGACTTGGCAATGGTAGTGCTCTTATGGCTTCAACTCTCTCTGGATCAATTGCCAGTCCCTCTTTCGAGACAATATGGCCTAGAAGTTTCCCCTCGTGGGCCAGGAATATGCATTTTTTGGGATTCAATGATACCCCAAACCTTCTACACCTCTGAAATACCTGCTTTAGATGAAAAAGGTGATCCACTGCATTTTTGGAGAATACAGTGATGTCATCAAGATATATCAAAACTATTTTATTGATCAACCCCTTGAATGTCATATCCATTGCCCTTTGGAAAGTGGCTCCAGCATTTGATAAACCAAATGGCATCTTCTTGTAGGCATATGTTCCCCATTTGGTTGTGAAGGTTGTTTTGAACTGATCTTCCTCCCTCACCATAATCTGATTGTAGCCTGAGTAGCCATCAAGTAGTGAAAACCTTTCTGAACCAGCTACAACCTGCAATATTTGCTCCATGGAAGGGAGTGGGTAATGGTCCTAGAGGGAGGCTCTGTTCAAGTCTCTGAAGTCAACACACAGTCTGATTTCTCCATTTCTTTTTCTCACTGGCACCAAGTTTACAACCCAACTTGAGTGTTTGATGGGGAAGATGATACTGGCCTCAATAAGCTTGTTTAACTCTTTTCTCATGAGAGGTTCAATATGGGGATTCACCGGCCTTTGCTTTTGCCTGACAGGCTTGAATTCCGGATCCAGCTCAATAGTATGTTGTGCCAACTTTGGGTTGAAACCTCTTAGATCTTTGTAAGTCCAAGCAAAGACATCTGGGAACATCTTGACAAGCTGAACAAAATCAAATTTCTCTTGTGAGGTACTTACTTTGCCAATCTGCCAATGTTTTGCCTTCTTCCACTAAAATAGGCTCTGAATCTTCACCCTTTACTGAATGTTCGCTTTCTCCTTCCGGAACTGATCATTCGGGTTGAAGATTGACTCCAAGGTTATGATGCCTTTTGGTAATTTGTTAGTTCTCAGCTGCACCACTTGGTCACCATACTGCTGATGCAGCTGTCTTGATTCCTGGCGGAGAACTCAGCTTCTTCTTGTAGGAAATTAACAATTACTGATCATTCTCGAAGACTTGCCAACTTGTATTGTTATCCAGAACAGCTGGTCTCACACCACTTTGATATGAGGCTGAGGCTTTGCACTTTTGATATTTTCTACAACGTCAAATGCAGCCCCCAATTGCTGCCAGTCTGTCAGCGGCTTCATTCTTTTTTCTTGGGATGGAATTGATGCTAAAAGCTTCAAAATCTTCATAAGATCCATACCCAATTTTTGTTGCTCTTCAACAAGTCATTTTTAGCAGCATTTTTTCCTTTGACTTGGTTAGACAGCTCACTATCACCAAATACTGTAAATTCCTCTCTTCTGCTTCTTCTTTGCCCAGTGCAATCCATGAATAAGGCTTCATTATAGCGTGTTGTGAGCGCAGAACTGAAAACGAAGGCGAAGTAAATACGTATTTAGACCTTGTGGTGAAATGAGCATAGTTACACCTCCTGCACCTTGTCTACTCCTGGACCATCAAAGGCAACAATTGCCAACTCATTCTTTCTTTGTGATCGGACTTGGTGATGTTGGGGAGAGGTTGATTATCTTCATGTAAACAAAAACTCCTAGCGATTTTTTTTTGCTTCTTCTACTTCTGATAGGGATCAAAAGCATGTATCTTGTTTGCCCATTCATCAGAGTTAGATCTGGGAGGTACTCCAACCTGGGTAGCCATCATCAGTGCCTAGGGTGATCTTCTGATCAAATGCTGAGCCAATTGGCATTAACTGACTGGAGTGAAGGCTAAATAGGAAAGTTCCAATAGGTTTGGATCTGATTTGTGGGTCTAGTTCCATATCTTGTCTGGAATAGCATGTGGGGACCAATCAGCAGACAAATACCCCCCAATATTGGCTGTGAAGTCCCTTGACAAGCCAAGGGCAAAGAGTGGTGGAAGGTCTGGGTTCTATGATTGATACATCTTGTAAAACAACAACATTTGGACATGCGTGCAAGGTAAGACTCAAATTTCTAATCACTCCAACTGTTGCTATTGGCTGTCCCATCTGTGCACTACACCTTTAGAGTTATTTCATATTGGAAGCCTAGATTGATCAGCTGATCTGTTTAGCATTACGGTACCTTGCCCCGAAGTCTATCATGCAATAGGTATTAGTTGTTTCCATGGAGTGATGAAATGTAGATAAAGGAGGGGGCTTCAACATTTTACCTGTACCTCCGTGACTTCCTTCAGAGGTGGGCGAATTGTAAGCACTTGTCTGCATCGAACCTGCTGATTCGAAGAGGTGGCCAATCCTTCATGGCCAGCTTTCAGCAGATTCTTTGGCAGGGATAGATAGGGATTCCAACATTGATATGTGACGTTTGTATTCTTCATCTGATCAATGATAATGAATGTGATGAAGGATCTCTTGTTGTCCTTGGTGTTGCACATTACTCCTTGCACGTGGGCAGCAAAGCTGGCATTTGAGTTGACCTAGGGGTGTTCTTGGTGTTCCTTGTGCTTTGCAATGGACCTTTGCTGCCAAATCATTTGTGGAGCCATGGAAGGTTGTGGGATTGCTGGGGCTAATGGTTGTTCTTCACCCAAATTTCTCTCTTGGACATTGTCGGTGTGGCAACACCTGGGGAAATACTCGATTCATGCACAGAATCTTTGCGTGCCAGTTCACCAATGTGTTGTCAGTTGGGATGATGCTGTTGGCATGGTTTTGTGTTGTTGACTGGTTGTTTCCTTGATGCCCTCGCCCTCCAAACAGTAGTTGACACCATCAATGCTTGATGAGAGCACCATGAAACACAGGGATTGGTTATGAGGCTCATGCATAGAAAACACCAATCCATTCCGGGAATGTTATTCTGTTTGGCACTATGCATTAGCGGCAGATAGGTATTTGCGATTATGGGCTTGGAATGGTCTAGTGGTGGAGGCCCTCCTGTGTGATTCATATTTGAAGCTGGATTAGGTGCGTCTTTGTGGTTGGTAGGGCTGCTTATTAGGCTTGAGCTTGGGTTGATAAGAAGGTCTGAACCTTGGGCTTTTTGCCTCTTGAGAATAAACTAGCTCATTGCCTAGGTTTGCCAAATGACTTCATGCCCTCTTGAAGCTCATTTGGGGCGGGCCAATTGGAGATGAAGTGGACGCTATTTGCACTTCTGATTCTAGGAGATGGGAGAGGGAGCCAATTAGGGATGCTGACTGTGTTTGGGCTCTCTAAACTGGAAAAACAATGACATGGGAGGTCTAGGGGCAAGTTTGCCGGCTTGGACTAAACATTTTCACCCTAATGGCTAATGCATAAGAATAGGGCTAGGTATTGCCTCCCATGGACTGAATCAACATAGAAAATATCAGAATTTAAAGGCTTGAGATAGTAGAGAAAAGCACCTTCTGCTGTTGGCATGACTTGCCACTGGAATCCTCTCCAAGTTTTTTGAAATTTGAAGTTGAAATCGGTCAGCTACCAATTGGGAGCCCTTTGAGTGTGTTAGAAGACTCAAAAGATACAAGTTGTCTCCTTCTCTCCAAATTGCTCATGAAGTGCAATACCACCGCTGATTCCAGTTTGTGATAGAACCAGCTCCAAGGCTCCTAACCATTGTAAGCTGTAACCTTGAAGGAAGATGCATGCAGAACTTGACAGGAATTGCATTATGATTTATGATTGCACAAAGGTTAGCAATTCTTTACAGATCACCTGGAGTAGTCTGATTTTCTCCAGTGAAGTCGGAATGTTCTTCAAGGTTTTTTTTTTGCCAAAATAGGAACTGGATGTTGTGCATTGAGAGCCAAGCAGGGGTGTTGCCTGGTGACGTTGAGTAGAGGATTGTTTGAGCGATTCTAATTGCGTCTTTACAACCCTTGTTGACTGAATGAAAGGCTACAAGGTGGAGGAGTTGAGAGAGTTCTGTTTGGTGGAGATGGCGACCTTTTGAATCCTTCTTTATTTGCCTTCTTTTGGAGATGAATTGCAGTATTCAAACAGCACTTCTTCTTCTCAAACTATTGACTTGTGGTGATTCTTTCATGAGTTTTCAGGCCTTTGCCACTTGGACTGGCTGGTTCTTCCCCTTGGAGTCGCCAGTATGCAAATAATAGCTCGTTTTAAGCAAGGAAAAATGCAACAGATGCCCTCAACCCTGCCTGCCAATAAAAATGAGACCCTAGTCCCACGGGCGTGCCAAAACTGTTGTTGCAGGCTCACAGCACCCCTGGATGCAGATCAGGATTCTAGGTTTATCACTCTAGCTCCAGTGTAATTGACACAACATGGCAACCTCTCCGTCCAAGCGTGGGACTTGTGAAACTGAGAGAGGAATCTCAGATGAGAGGTTGGTTCCTCAAACTCCTCTGTTGGTTTAGATCTAATTCTGCCACAAACTACGCGGTTCAGATCCTAATCCTACTTAACGTGCAAGAGACAGGGGTAGAAGTGCAAGAAATTGAAACTAACTAAAGATGGTGATGCACCAAAAGGAGTGGTGAAACATTTATGTCAAGCAAATAGACACAAACCAGAGATTTGCAACATTAAACATACATAGGCTGATAAGATATAACTTAGGATCTGAAACGAAGCAAATAATACAAACAAAGGACTGAAAACCATTCACAAGGCTTGCATTATCATTTCCAGTACCCAAATCACTGCATTACAACCTCAGAGAGGTAAAAACTGTTACAATCTTTTGGAGAGGTCTGGTTCTTGCATCAACCACCTGCTGGAGGTGAAAGAAGAAGTTGTTATGTCAAAAAATGTTCCCCCTTTAGAAATGAGCCAAATCTGGCTTTTACATTACATGGGTCGAGCCCAGGAGACAGAAACGTACAAAAACATGAGAGCCCATCCCTCCTCGACTGCAGATGCATTAAAACAGCATGGGGGGCCTTACAAACCCATACCCTGTCATTTTGACCGAATTACAGGAGAATGCGACCCATTCTGCATTAAAACTGGTCGCCGAAATGTCACTTTTGGTCATGAACATGCGTCAAAGCCGTTTCTCAATTTTCTCTCTCCAGACTGCACCAAAATTCAAGATTAACCACAGAATCACATAGAGAATTTCATAAGCTTTCCGTTGATATAAAGAACGTGCGAATTCGAGCTCTGCATCAAAAGATATGGAGATCTGAAGATCTAGGGCACAAAACAGGCGAAACGGATTTTTTAAATTTCTTCCCGCGCTCTGCCACCTGGATGACACGTGGCATGCATTGATTGGTCGTCAGGGGCGTGGGGCAGACCTTTACTTTTAGCTTTTGGGCGAACTTCTTGCCAAATTCTCTAACTCCTTACCGAGCTCCGCATTCCTTGCTCCATAAGACACGTGTCCTCTTTTGATTGGCTCGGGATGACCCCTCAAAACTCGCCCTTTGACTTTTGGACTTTTTCCCTTGTGACACGTGTCGTGATTTGATTGGTTCTCAGGACTGCCGGATTTTCGCGTCCATCGCATCCATTTGTCTCGGATGTCCCAGTGCTGCCTGGGACAAAAACTTCCAATCCGCCCGAAATGGGCTTCCCTGTCCCTTTTCTAATGGTGACACGTGTCGTGATCTGATTGGCTCTCGGCTTTTTCGGCTATCCGCGTCTTCCGTGTCCCTTTGTCCCACTTGTCCCAGACTGTTTGGGACAAATTCTTCCGATTCGGCCGGTTCGCGTCCTCACGGCCCAAATGTCTCGAACTGCTTAATGCGAAAGTTCTCATTTTCGGTTGATCCAGGCGGTTCGCGTCCTTCGCGTCTTCTTGTCCCAAATGTCCCAGAGCAGTTAGTCGATTTTCTTCTCCTTCGACCGAATCGGCTTTCCGCGTCCCTCGCGTCCCGACGGCCTGGATGTTTCTTTGCCCTACCGACTGCGTGGCGGCCTTTCGGCCGATTCGCGCCCCGATGTCCCAAATGTCCCGACTGCTTGCGAGGACTAGGACTTAGCCAATTTTCACAATTCTTCCTGGCCCAAGCTTGTTTTTTGCAACTTCTTCGCATTTTCTCAGAGCTTGCTCTTTCCTTCTTCGGCCAAGGGAATTAGAAAAAATCTGAGGGGACCCTAGAAACATGATTTTTTGCCCTGAATCAATCAATTTGCCTGGGGCTTGAGAATTCAATGCATGTTATCAAAATTTACTCTGGGGGGAATTTTGAATAACAAGTTCCTAAGAGCATTTACATTAGGTTTGAGAAGGATTTAAGGAAATTAACATCTATCCACAAGATACAAATGTGAGAAGTCAAATGCAGGGTTGTAGTGTGAGCAACAAAGTTAGAGGTTAAGCTTGGAATTGAGAATTGAGGAGTTAAATTGATGAACCAAGATTAGAAACTTGTAGAGGTCAAGTTCATGGAGTCCTAAAACACATTCAAGAAGAATTATTAAGGGATATAGTGATAGATAAAAGAAATAGATGGCAGCCCTTTGTTAAGTCTGTGACAGTAGATAAGGAGGGTTTGCTATCAAATGTGTGATTTAAGCTTCGAAATTTTGAATTGAACACTGAAATTTAATACATATCTTTTGAAGAGAGCTTAGGAACTATCAAATAATTTTAGAGGTGTTGAATAACCTAATAACAATAGTTTCACTTGGTAGGTTGCTTCCTAGGTAGGGAGAACAGGACAGAGACTTAGTTAAAGACAGTAATAGTGATTTTGGGGAGATTATTGCAAAGGAATCCATAGCAAAAAAATGCATGAAGGATTAAGGGCCAAATGGGTACTGTGAAATGTCTTTAATTTTTTATTGAGTGTTTATTCCAAAATTTATGCTTAAAAATAACCTTGGACATGGCTATCAAGAATGAGTTAGAACTAAGAGAGTGAGAGAGTGAAAAAGGAGTCTAGCAAAAGATTTGAGCCAAGAAATTTAGCACACACATCAAAGAGGATAAACGATGCTTGGATATGTATTGATTTTGCTCTAGGTGTGCCTAGGTTGTCTCAACCATGAACTCACCAAAGGGATTTACTTAAGAAGTTCAATAGGGAAATGTTTTCTTAAAACAAGGTAATTTGATGGTTTCTTTTGCATGGTTCCAATTTGAAAGTTGAATTAGCATTTATTAAGGACTAACAACAGAATTCAAGAATTTTCCAAGCCTAAAAAGGGGGTTGAAGGTCAAAATTTGGCTTGATGTATTTCAAGCTTGAAAAAGTGAATATTTTTGCTTCTAAAGGACTACTTTGATTTTTGGTGTTAATTCTAACATTGTGAGTTGGTTGAAAATGATTAGGCTCTACATCAACACATGTAATTGTCATTATTGTTGAGGTGGGCTCAATCAGCTATCATTATAAATGTAGATAGAGAGATTGCACACTTTGCAAGAAATATGATTGGCACAAAAGAAGTCCTCATTGGAGAAAAATTATGCAATGTAAAATAGGAAGATTAAGGGACAATTTTCCCAAGGTTTCCACCGAAGCAATAGGTGAAAAATTCATGAGAAAGTAAGTTCATCTAACTAATTTGGTTAGAAAAACTCATGGATGAATGTAAAGAGAAAAAGAATGTGAACATAGTTAAGAACCAAGTGCTCCAGAAAATAAAAAGGGAGGCTAAGGGCATAATATTAATTTTATGCATATATAAATCTCCTACAACAAGTCGTATCCCAAGAAAATAAAATCATTTTTAAATTTATAGATTGGAATGTGTAATTGCAAGAAATCATGAATATAATTACGAAGAATAACAACTTTGTTAGGCACATATGATAGATGCAAAGGATGACTAAAGGCGACAAGGAATTTTCCGCGGTATTCCTCCGCCCGATTGAGGTAACCTTATAAGCCAAAACAACTTGACATTTCCCCTAGTCTTTTGTTTAGGATTCTGACATCATTCTACGTCTAAAGGCATAAGCCCACGATAATTAAAATTAACCCTAGGGTTAATCTCTGGATTTGCGTGTGCATCTTGCTTGTTTTAGTTCTGTTTTCTGTTCTCATACTTGTCTTCTGTGATCAATAAGTTGATAAATATACTAAACGTTGTTTAAAATCAAATTAGCAGCCTTTTATATCTTGTTAACCCAGACTTCTTACACCGACATCGGTTACCTGACCGACATCGGCTATAGTATAACCGACATCAGATACTAGACCGATATCGGTTACTGTCTTCTACAACCCCTGACAAACCAGCAACCTGCCAATTTCACCATTCTAAGGCTGTTTCTGTTCCGGATAGATTGAAACCCTACTGTGAACACCTGTCCATGGTTGTTATCACTTGAAAGCAAGCCGCCACCATGGTTTCACATGCTTGCTCTGTTTCTTTACCTGAATCACCCCCTTCACATTCTGTGGGGAATCCTACAGACACCAGTGAGATCCCCCAAATTCCTGTAGGAGACAAGGACTTTGCCAAATTTCTGGATGCTAATCCTAGCGCTGTACAATACTATTTGTCTCATGCCCCCTAACCGTACGCCTGATGGTCAGCTCTTTGTTGGCATGCCTATTAGTATAGCTACTCATTTAGCCCCCACTCCGCCTAATAACACCGCCTTGCTTCCGGCACCTTTAGCCCCATCTCCCAATCCGACAGCTTCAGAGGTTCATACGACTCAGATTGGCTTTTCTTTGGCTAATCTTGGACCCCACATATCATTACCACCGACTGCCCCTACCTCATCTCTCTTGCAGACTACTCCATTCATGACTTGCTCTCTGCCACCTATCCACACGAGCTTTCCTTCTCAAGCTCCGCCTACCTTTTCATTCCCATACACGTATCCAGTAACCTCAACACCTTATATGGGACATCCCTATTCTGTCGCCTCAACATATTCATCCTCCATACCTTATCAACACTTAACCCCACCATTGTCCAGTGGAGGCCCTTGGCCCAATTTGCCTCCGTTTGCCACAACCGCACCATCATCTCATCCAACCACAGATTTCATCAAACAAATGATGGACAAAATGCAAAATCTGGAGGCTTCTGTGTCGGGAAGTCGTAGCGCCTTGACATACGAGCAAGTTTGTCGGGAGCCCATTCACCCTTCTGTCCCCCTTCATTCATATCCTCCTCAATGGGAGTTGCCGAAATTTACTCGTTTTAATAGTAAAGAGGATCCTCAACAGCACTTGCGATCATTTAGACATGCTTGTTATTTGATTGCCCATGATGATGCCTTGCTACTCCGCACCTTTCCCATGTCCTTATCAGGACCTGCCTTGGAGTGGTACAGTGCTTTAACCCAGCACTCAATCTTCTCTTTTAACCAACTAGCCCAATCTTTCTTGGATCACTTCTCCATTAACATTGCTAAGAAAGTATCCATCACCGACCTTTATGCCATCCGACAATTCGAAGACGAATCTATCGCAGATTTCGTTGGACGATGGCGTGGCCTTATCAACCAACTTACATATGCCTTGCCTCAGGCTGAACTTATCGAACTTTTCACACGGGCATGTGCTAAGCACATTTCTCCTACTCTTCAAATTCAAACTTTCCGTACATTCGATGAAGCCTTTACCATGGCTCGAAAACTAGAAATTCGAGCCTTAGAAGAAGAGAAATTGTGGTTGCGCAACAAAAACCCCAATTTCCGAACTCCTGATTCTACCAATAAACCAAATACCACCACTCCTCACGCGTCCACTTCTTCTAAATCAAAAGGAGCTGTCCACGCGGTGATGGTTAAATCTCAAACACCGTCTAATACCCCACCAAAAACCACCTATAAGTACAAAGCCGAGCCCATCAACTACACTCCCTTGGGAGAAACATATGGTGTGATATTGGAAAAATTGCTCAAAGCAGGAGCCATTACATTACCTCCTGTTAAACCTCATTCTGGGTTTGATTCCACTCGCGCCATACCTTCCTGGTACAAAGAAAATGACTTCTGTAACTTCCACCGCGTGAAGGGACACAGTCATGAGAACTGCAAGATGTTGAAAAACATAGTGCAGGAAATGGTTGACGCAGGGGATATAACCCTCGATAATCCTAATGCCCCTGCCAACCGAAATTTGAAAATCTTCAACAAACCATTCCCGAATCACTCTCCCAACAGTAACACAAACCAGGATATCTTAGCCGAGGAGAGTGTTCATGAGATCCATGCAGTCTTTGATACCCAGCCCAAAGCCTCTATCGAGAAAATTTTGAATCAAGCCTCTTCACTAACACAGGAGCCCGAACCTCCTTTACCACCATCGAACCAAAGCGAAATCATTCCTTTACCCATAAAGGAGTTAACTGCCCAGACTCCTCTTCCCATCGATGAGTCTGCTTATACCACATCCCTACAAGACTGCGAACGGATGTTATCTAATCTATCTATTTCCCAGACTTCCCCTTCTACCACTCTTGTTGCACAAGAGGAAGGTACGCCACTCCTTTTGACATCCTTAGACGAGAAATCTCTTGCACCGACATCACCAAATTCTTTAACCATGACGGATCCTCTCGAACATGCCCTCTTACCTATTAGTTCTTCATCGCCTAAATCTTTTCAACGACCGGTTGACCTCTTAACATCTATTGATACAGTGCCTCATCTACTCACTGTATCACACCCACAGTGGACTGGAATCACAACCCACCTTTCTTCCGTACCAAATTTACAATTCAAACCTGAAGACTGTCATTCTCCAGAGGATAGACAAATCCTATGGGAACGTTTGAGTACGCCATATTCTACTCAAATGCAAATGACCGATCCTGAGACCTCCACCATATACCCGAAGTGTTTACAGAAGCTTAAAATGCCCATGTTCTCACCTTCACCCCCCTCACCTCTACCAAATGCCTCGTCCACTTCTATTAACTTAGCCAAATCTTCCCCTACGCTTGGGACCTTACCCATACCCAGTCTAACACACCCGCCTAAGCGACTAGATTTGTCCAAGAATAAAGCCGCCCCGCCACCTAGGAGACACACTCAACCCGTGCCTCTATCACAATCAAAACCATCATCGTCATACCTACCTTCCATATTGGGACCTCATCCTTCCACCTTGCACCAATATATCATACCTCCTGCGTTTTCTTCAAAACGATCTACGCCTTCTGCACCCATACAGGGATCAAAGGGTATATCAACATTATCACCCCACGTATCCTGTCCACCCATCAACCCTAAACAAACTCCATCATCAAAGGATTTATTTTCTGTCACTCCCCTTTCTCCGTGGTTGTTTCCCGCTACCATGTCATCTGTAGCCTCATCATCTAACCAGCCGAACGTAGCTCCTGCGCCAAAGAAACCACGTTTAGTGAAAAACCACGTGTCAACACCCCTCGGTTAAACCACCACCCATACGAACTAACCACGCCCAAACATTACCAAAACCCGCACAATCAATACCCTCATCCTCTTCTGATTTTGACCCACTCAAAGGATCTTACGCCAAAATCCTTGCTATGTTAGTAGAGAATGCGACCATTTCCCTACCCCCACTTAGACCTTATGACCCGTCTAAACCTCGACCTATAGGTTATGATGAGTCTAAGATCTGCGCTTATCACCGCACACCAGGACATGATGTGGAGGGATGCAAAGCTTTAAAAACCATCCTTCGTCAGTCACCTCTCCCAGATAGAAAGGTTAAGAAAGACAACTTACGAAGGGAGAGACCTTTAGCTTCAATTCCCTCTCCTATACCATCTATCCCCGCCTCACCACGATCTATCATTATTACAACCCCACCTCTTGAAGACCATAATTTATCCCAACCATCTTCCTCATCTCAGGTTTACGAGATTAATATGATTAGTGTTGCTACTCGAGCGCAGAAAAACAACGAGAAAGCGAAAGAAAGCACACCTGCGTCCTCTCTTTCTCCGTCTAGCATCCCGATTGCACCACCACCCAAAGTGGTTATTCGTGGACCCGCTTACCCCGTCTCTAATGGAGTTGCCCATCGAGCCATGATCAAACAGCTTCACCAATCACCCGTCAAAATGACACTATATGATCTCATTCAGACTTCTGAATCTCATCGACAAGCTCTCGTTGAAATTCTTCAGGGGATCGAGGTCTTACCTAATGAAACCCTGCCTGTTGCCTCCATTCTAACACCCAATCACGTTGCCTCTCTCACCAAACAACCCACCGCCCCAACCACTTCTGTCTCTGTACCACAAGCTGCTGCAGTCAGTTTCTCTGAAGATGAAATTGTCGATTTTGGTACAGAAGATCCTGACCCTGCCCTGTTCATCTCAGCTTACGTCCGGGACATTCGTGTACGTCGTGTTATGATTGACGGGGGTGCTAGCCTAAACATCATCTCTTCAAAAGCTTTTCAACAAATGAATATCCCTTCTAGCTACATGTGTGCCAACCCCATCATGTTGCGGTCATTCAATGACGCTATTACCTCTACCTTAGGCACCGTGATCCTCAACATTCGGGTAGGACCACGTACTTTACCCGAACTCTTCTATGTCCTTGAGGGAGAGTTCCAATATAATATATTGCTGGGTCGTCCTTGGATCCGGGCCATGGGATGCGTTCCCTCAACCTTACATAGATGCATAAAATTTGAGTACGAGGGGAAGTCCTACACCGTAAAAGCTGATCCTCCCCCCTTTAAAACCTGCAATATGTTATACCGCCCAAACGATGTGCTTATACCAATCAAGACACCCATTCATTCAACCCAACCATCTTCTTCAAATGTACCTCAACCATCCACCTCAACCGCACCTACGCCTTCAACTGATGAAACCACCGTCGCAAAAACCACTTCCCTTCCCGCAGCTAACATCCCAACCTCCGACCCCTTAGTAGATGTTTTTCAACGCCTTACGCTGGGGGAGTATCACCTATATAACGTTAGTTCTTTCCATACCCCACAGGAGTACGGACAGGTACATACACATCCTACCTATGACCGTCGCGTGGGGGAGGTAATCTCTTACGGACCACCCCATTGCTGCACCAACCTAACGTATGGGGGTGTTGACGCATCCTCCATTGCCCCTGAGCCTCCTCTTGGTGTGGTTCCTTTCCAGTCTGATTTTCAATACCTTACCAATCGTCGCTTTGCCCTCACCTTCTTGACTCACTGTGCTTGGAAAGGCTTTGGTTTTGGTCTTTATGAACAAGGCCGACATACGCTCATCCCCATCACCACACGCAAACACAATGATCGCAGTGGTCTCGGTTTTCCTGAAACACCTACACAGGAGACACCTCGTGTCAGCTGTATTCTGGAAGAAGACGACGTCACCCCTACCAAACCATCATCACCCACTTTGCCATCATCACCCACAGAATCTATAGACCCTGAATCTATCCCTCCTAACTTTTTTTTTTCATAAATGCTATCTTCATAGGTCCTCTCACTTATCAACGCGATAATGAGGACCCATCTTCTCTTCCCCTTCTGTATCCAGACATGATCGAAGAGGATTCGCCTTTGATTAATGTTGTTGAGTGTCAGGATGACGACTCCATCCTCACTTACCTTGGCGCGGATGATTCTTATATTCAACGAGCCTTACCATCTGAAACCCAAACCATGCTGAACGAATCTACTATAGAAATCAACATCCACACGGAGGAGGATCCTCACATTGTGAAGATCGGACAATCCCTTAACGCATCAGAACAAGTCGCCTTTACTACTTTCCTCCGTGCTCGCAACCAAGCTTTCGCTTGGTCCTACGCTGACATGCCAGGAATTGATCCTGACATTGCCGTCCATAACATTACACTAAACCCCGATTCCAAGCCAATCAAACAGAAATTGAGAAAAATGCATCCACGCATTGCCCTCTTGGTCAAAGAGGAGCTTCAACGACTTCTTTCTGTTTCCTTCATCTTGCCTATTGACTATCCTCAATGGATTTCTAACATCGTACCTGTCACTAAAGCGACGGGGGGACTTCGGATATGCACGGATTTCTGGGATCTTAACCTCGCTTGCCCTAAGGATGACTTCCCCCTACCTAGCATTGACCAACTTGTTGATCTCACTGGGCCATGAAATGCTTTCTCTCATGGATGGCTTTTCAGGATACAACCAAATTTTGGTTGCCCCTGCCGATCAACACAAAACTACCTTCATAACTCCTTGGGGAACCTTCTGTTACCGTGTAATGCCATTTGGCCTTAAGAATGCTGGTGCCACCTATCAACGGGCTATGACCTACATTTTTCATGACATTATGCACACTATCCTTGAAGATTACGTCGACGATCTTCTTGGCAAGTCTAAACATCGCAGTGAACATCTCGATGTTTTAACCATTATTTTTGACCGCCTACTACAATATTCTGTCCGTCTTCAACCAAAGAAATGTGTCTTTGGTGTCCTTTCGGGAAAGCTTCTTGGTTTTATCGTCTCTTTGCGTGGCATTGAGGTCGATCCATCTAAAGTCAAAGCTATCATAGAAATGCCCCCACCTACCAATCTCAAACAATTGCGTAGTTTACAAGGTAAGCTCCAATCTATCCGACGTTTCATCTCCCAACTCTCGGATCGATGTCAACCTTTCCATCACCTCCTTAAGAAGGACATTGATTTTCAATGGAGTGAAGAGTGCCACCAAGCCTTTGAAGCTCTCAAAACTTATCTCTTGCAGCCACCCGTGCTTATCCCACCTCAAGACGACCGCCCTTTCTACCTTTACCTTTCCGCCACTGACCACGCTGTAGGGGCCATGCTTGCACATCGTGACTCTGAAAATCGAGAACAAGCCGTTTATTATATAAGTCGTACTTTGGTGGATTATGAGACTAGGTATACACATGTAGAAAAGTTGTGCCTAGCCCTATCATTCGTGGCTACCAAGCTCCGACACTACCTTCTGAATCACAAAACTTTCGTCATCACCAACACAGACCCCATCCATTACATGTATGCCAAACCTCATCTAAACCAACGCATCGCCCGATGGCTCATGCTCCTCGCCGACCTCGACCTTGAGTTCGTCCACCAGAAATCAATCAAAGGACAAACCATCGCAGACCAACTTGCGGAAGCCCCTTTACCTGGGGAACAATTTACCAATTTTACATTCCCCGACGAACTCATCGCCACTCTTTCACTCAAGGAGGAGTCGTATCCAATGACTCTCTTCTTCGATGGATCCAAATGCCAACGCGGTGGAGGAGCTGGCGTTGTTCTCGTTCCTCTTGACGCCGAGCCTATGCCTCTTTCATTCCGACTCGATTTCCCTTGCACTAATAATACAGCGGAATACGAGGCCCTTGTTCTGGGTCTCCAGGTTGCGCTGCACTTAGGTATCAAATCTATCAATATTTTTGGCGACTCTCAATTGGTAGTCAATCAAGTTATGGGCATCTACCAATGCAAAAATGAGGAACTTCAAAAATACAAACACTACGTGGATTCGCTTCTAGCCTTATTTACTCACTATTCTATCCAAACCATTCCACGCTCTACTAACAAATTTGCGGATACTATGGCTTGCTTAGCCTCGCAAATTCCAGCCTCATCAACTGACTCTGACATTTTTGTCTTGGTCCAACAACTCTTTGCCCCATCTTATTCAGCCCCGGTTGTTTGTACGATAAATACTGTGTCTGCTAACTCGCAGGATACTTGGTATCACCAATTCCATGACTACCTTACAACCTCTGTTCTCCCTTCTGACCTTACTAGTACTGGTAAACGTGCTTTTCTTAAACGCGTTTCTCGTTATGTAGTTATGGGGGGACTCCTTTATAAACGTGGCTTTGATGGCATCCTCCTTCGATGTCTCACCGGTGCGGAGATCACCCATACCATCCAACAAGTCCATGACGGTATTTGTGGTGGACATTTTAGTGGCCTTGCCGTGGCCAAACGAATCCTTCGCCTTGGTTATTATTGGCCTACTCTCAATAACGACTGCTACGAATATGTTAAGCGTTGTGTTATGTGTCAACAACATGCCAACCTTCAACATACTCCTAGCCACCCGCTCCAGGTCGCTCGAGATCTTTGGCCCTTCTCACAATGGGGTTTAGACCTTATTGGTGAGATTCACCCGTCCTCTTCACAACGTCACCGATGGATTATCACAGCAACCGAATATTACACAAAATGGGTGGAGGCTATTCCACTCATTTCAACTAAAAAAGAAAAAATTGTCGAATTCATTAACCATCACATTATCTGTCGTTTTGGTATTCCTCATCGCCTAATAACAGATAATGGTAAATCTTTTAAAAACAAGTTGTTACAAGACCTTTGTGACAACTTTGGTATCAAACTTAGTTTCTCATCGCCTTACTATCCGCAGGCCAATGGTCAGGCTGAATCTTCTAATAAAACCCTAACCAAAATCCTCATGAAAGTTGTCAATGAATCCGGAAGAAATTGGCACGATCACATTCCCTTTGCCCTTTGGGCTTATCGTACTAGCATTCGTACCTCTACTAATGCCACACCTTTTTCTTTGGTATATGGTACCGAGGCTGTTTTGCCTCTCGAAATACAAATACCCTCCCTTAGAATATCTCTTCAGGATATTCTCACCAACGATGATTTCCGCCAAGAGCGGTTAGCCCAATTGGAGCTTCTTGACGAACGTCGTCTTACAGCTCTTGATCACCTTCAAATCTATCAAAAACGCATCAAACGTGCTTATGATAAGCGACTTCATGAGCGTACCTTTAAGGTTGGTGATCTTGTCCTCAAAGAGAATCAACATGTCACCAAACTAGAAAAGAGCAAACGTGGAAAATTTGCTCCCAATTGGATTGGGCCTTACATAATCACTCACACCTATGGATCAGGCACTTATCGTTTAGCTTCGCTTAATGGTAAGCCTGAGCCTGAACCCCTTAATGCCTTGCATCTTCGACCATTCTACTGTTGAATTTAGTGTTATATCACTTCTTATCTACCTGCCGCTCGTCCCTTGAGCTCACATACCACCACATGCACTTCGTTTCCTACACCTCATAATAAAAATCAAGCTCACATAGTTTGATTCTCACCTCACCTAAACGATGCCTTCCCCTTTTTAGTCTAGTCCATGACTTCAAAGTATTAAAATAAGCCGTATTCTTATGGGATTTTCTTGAGTCAAACTTCCTACCAAACTAGATGCTTCACGCCAAAAGAACATCTAGCTATCTAAATTATATATAGACTGTTCCCTCGAAGGACAGCTATATGCCAAATTATTGCTGCTATTCTATATAGACTGCTCCCCCGAAGGACAGCTATGCACTAAAATCATATCTGCTACTATAAATAGACTGCTCCCTCGAAGGACAGCTATACACAGTCAGCCTTTATCAGAAGCTTCTCGCATTGATCAGCTTCGTGAAGACCTCAAGAATAGCACAATCAATATCCCTTGTAGACTTCCCGCATCGATCAGTCTATATTCAGTAAAATAAAAGCCTCATTCAAAAGAACTTTTTGGGTCATGGACTTGTCTATTTAGGGTAGGTTCTCTTTCGTCAGAACACTCACTTTGTAATAAATTCTCTGTACCTCAGCTATATCATCCACCTCACCTCACCATTTGTTTCAACTCAAGGGACGTAACGTACACCCGATATATTGTGATCATACAACTCTTTTCACCTATGGACTTCTCGTCTATGCACGGTACCTAGGGCTTCAAGCTCGTTCTACGTTTGGTGGTTTGTTTAGCTCTTTTCACCTACGGAGCACTCTTTCCGCTTTGCCTCGCATCTAGGATTGTGTGTTGATCTTAATCAGGACATGGTTCCCTACCACTTGGGTAGGCTAACTTTCGCTTCCCTTATACCTTTTACAACATCACCAATTCATTTCCGACACCAACAACCTTACCTTACCAATATTAATATCAATATTCTTACCAATCAACCAATTGCCTAAACCGTACCAAATTGCCTGAATTCGCCTCTCCCTGATCCTAAGGGAGAACTACATCGGTCTGAGGCCCCTCCTTGCTTTGTGCAAAGGGCTATGTAGGCAGCACTTCGGAGACATGGGGTCTCCCAAGGTTAGCTCGACCATCCCCTACCATAACCTATCATGTGTGGTAAATATAAATATTTTTGTGTATTTCTATTTAATCACATTCCTCTTTATCCTTTTTCAAAACACCGAAAGTCAAAACGAAAACATTCTTATTATTATAACTCAAATCAACATACATATCTCATTTTATTTAGATGTTAAACAAATACATCTTCTCTATCATCGACACGCAGGTCGGTACTCTTATTTATTCTTATACCTTGCTAACATTTATTTAGACCCTCACGCCTCATCCCGAACTAGGTGATGATCGTGATCGTCGACCCCTCTCGCCAGGCCTCTCTGTCCTCAATGGTACCACGGCTATTGGTACCGCCCACTGATCTGCCAATCTCTCCTGTAACATATGAATACGCCCTCTCGCATGGAGGACTCCAGCCTCTAGTCTCTCCGCCCGTGACTCCGCAACCACTAACAATCCTCTTGTCTCATTCACCTGCGTTTGGAGCTGCTGAACCAAACGCTGCAGACGATCCCTCTCTGCTGTAATCACCGCTATGTCAGGACGATCACGTACACCTCGCAGTTCTGCTACCCACCATAATCTATAGGCCTCTGTCGTTCCTGCATCCATTACCCTGCGATCGGCTGCTACCTCTTCAGGCCCTTCTGGAGGTGTTGGCTGGGGAGGTGAGAATACTGCCTCTGCATCGATCCTCATATAGGGTCTATAAGCCTGGGGTATATCCTGCACAAATCCAAATTGTCGCCGCACGCGATCTAGAGGAATCCTCTCATACTCACCTGGCCTGTGCCCTGCGATCCACCTCAATCGCTCTACACCCCTCAACTCCTCAGCTATATTCTCTGTTACCATATAGTTCCCGTAAGGCCGCCAACAGATATCCGCAATCGTCACCCTCTCCCATACCTGCCTATAATACTCAATGTCACCCGTCACGGCCTGGGATCTTGCCTCTTGTTCTGTCTGGACCCATCGTCTGAATCCCAACCTCTGTACTCCGGTCTCTCCTGACTGGATGGGTCGGCCTATTGGTCGCACACAAACAATGTGCTCATAGGCCCAACAGTGTAATAAGTATGAACAATCCAGTGTCGTTCTGTGATTTCACCTACAAGCCCATAAACCCCTGTATAGCTCCGCCAAATATGCAGGTGCCCATGCAAACGTCACGTTCCTTTCTATCATCTCCCAAATAACACACATCAATGCCTTTGGAAATCTTCCCCCTTCTGCCCTCGGTAATGCATAATACCCTACCGCTATCATTAATATTACTGCTAACCTTGTCTCCTCAGGATGTGCTGCATACATTATCCCATACGTAAATGACAAACCTCGCTGTGTTAAATCTCGTGCGTATGGACCAAATACTGCTGTTATCGCTCCCCGTGCCGCGCTAGGTAATGCCTGATATACTGGTTTTCCTGTAATTGGGAGTCTCAAAATACGGAACACATCTTCCAATGTTACTGTCATTTCCCCTGTTGGCAGATAGAAGGTATTTGTCTCAGGATTCCATCTCTCAATCAACGCCTGTAACATAGCATGGTTACGTGCGATTCGTGAATAATAGCGGATTCCACTTAACCCCAAACGATTTATCAATGTCCATTCAGCTGGCGTTACATCCGCTCGGATTCGTGACAACAGCGCTGGTACACTATCATTCATCCTCAACCCTGCCTCTGCCTGCATACATCCAAATAACAAAAAACCATTCAATTCCTCCAATCCCCCCGGGTTTTTTCTCAAATTCTGGAAATTCCTACAGCAACCGGTATCGTTTACAGCTAACCGGTACCGGTTGAGTAACCGATACCGGTTATCCCTAACCGATATCGGTCCCTGTTACTTTCATACACCTTGCCTAAACAACCACCTACGACAATAAATTGCTCGTTTATTCCTTCTGTATACACAAACATACCTGAAACCCTTGATTACCTACCCCGTAACACTCACCCCATTTATAACCCTTGTTATCATGTTTTCTTTTTCATATCTACCCACTTAATCTCCCCCATATTATTCATAACACATGCAGTAGTCAAATCACAAACAAAACGTTACCTCTTGGGTTGCAGTAGCTTGAGGTGGCCCTTGTCTTCCCTCTTGTCCCTGCCTGCTGGATGTTTCTCCTCGTCCTGCCATTATCACCACCTTTTTCAAACCTGCCTTTCTGTCTTCTGAATCTCAGATCACAATCACTTTCCCTGTCTCTTTACTCCTAATCACTCAAATCTCTCATGCAAATACCTGTCTCAGTCGTCAAAAAGCGTCGCGTTCGCGTATTTAACTCTTGCATGGCTCTAAAAATAAGAACTTAAGTTGCCACCCTAGCTTTTTTATTTTTAGAAAAGCTCATACCTAAATAACCGGTATCGGTCATGTAACCGATATCGGTCTATCTACCGACATCGGTTCGCTAACCGATATCGGTTATAGACCTATCTTTTTACAACATGGTTCTTTTTCTTCATTTTCTACCTAATTTTTTGTCGCGCCCGCCCTTTTTCCTGCATAACAACACCATTATCCATATTTCTCCATCCACCACACATATCATTACAATGTCCATAACATCATCTATTTTACAAAAACAAACAAACCATCAACTAAGTCACATCTACACAAAACCAAAAACTCATCATTTGGATCCAACTCATCAGATACATATATAACAATGTCACAAAACCAGCCCAAAACATGCAACATTTCATCATATAACACATCATCCATATATATATCAACATGTCAACTAAACTCATCATATATTCTATACCACAAACCATTGACGAAAATACTTAAACACATTTTTGAACACTGCATGTGGATCAAAACATCATCTCTATATATATATACAAATTTTCAAATATACAATGTGCCCTGCATCGGGGCCTCTGTGATCTCATCATACAACTAAGCCGGCACGCAGGCCGCAATAACTATCCAAAATCTCGACTCGGCTCGCAGGCCGGTCCCTCATATCAAAAATATACTCGGCTCGCAGGCCGGTATCAAATATACAACCCGTACTCGACTCGCAGGCCGGTATATAATGAATAAATGAATCCATACATGAATAAATGAGGCACGCAGGCCTCTATCAACACAACCGGTTCGCAGACCGGTGCCCATGTCCCTATACAAATACTATGTGGGGATCCCTCAGCTCTCCCCACCACCCTCAGCACCTCTCCCTGCTGGTCCCTGTGGCGCCTCTCGCCTCCTTCCTGTAACAGACACACCGGCTGTGGCTGCACCTCCCTGCGATCTCTGACTACGCGAGGTCTCCGCTCGGTGTGCCGCATATGGCTGATACTCAGCTCCGGTACTATCAAGAACATCCTGATAGTACCGGGCCTCCGCTCTCGCCTCCATGTATCTATCCCGTGCCACCGTCGGTACTGGGGCTGGTCCCCGGACTCCTACTGCCAGTACCCCCTGTGCCTGTGCTGGTGGTGCCTGTGGCTGCCGCTGCTGGCAGTGGTATCTGTACCTGTGCCTGGGGCTGCTGTGCTGCTGCTGGTACTGCTGCCTGTACCTGTACCTGCACCTGTGGCTGTGCTGCTGGTGGTGGTGCTGCCTGTGCCTGTGCCTGAGCCTGGGCTAGCTGCCCCTGTAAGACCCCTATCTGTGCCTGCGCAGCAGCAAGCTGCCCCTGTAATAACTGCACCTAGCCCCTGAGCTGATCTCTCTCTGCCGTCACCGCTGCCAAGTCTGGCTGTGCGGGCTGTGCTACCCTCGCCGCTCTCTGACCAGCCCACCAAACCCTGTATGCTCCCGTGTACCCAGCATCATCTACGCCATCATCTGCTGGCCTCTCTGCAACCCAATCTGGATCCAAGGGCTGTGGTGCAGGCAGTGGGGCCTCTACATCATCCCTCCTGTACTGAGGGAAGGGAGGTGGCTCGTCCTGTCGCAGCCCCATCTGCCTGCGTACCCTCTCTAGGGGTATCCTCTCGTACTCTCCCGGCCTCCGTCCTGTTATCCAGAAAGTGTACTGGATCCAGCGTAACTGTACTCGGCCTCCTCTGTGCGGGTGATGACCTCTGTAAGGTCTCCATATGATGTCTACTGCTGTCAGGCCCTCTAACAAATGTCTATAATAGGCCACATCTCGCCCTGCAAGAACTGCTCGTGGCTGCCCCACGACCCCCAACCACCTCTGAAAGCCATATCTGTATATGACCTGTGGCCCTGGCTGCTGGGGTAACCCTACTGGCCTTATGCATATGATGTGCTCATATGCCCAACAATGCAGCAAAAATGTCGAACAGATACCGAATCGCCTCATCCGGCGATAACCCCAGAGCTCTCTGTATAGCTGCACCAGATACACTGGTGCCCACGCATAGCAAGTATGCTCCTCAATCATCTCAAGCAACACCCCCATCAACGCCCGTGGAAAGCGGCCTCCCTCTGAGTCCGGGAGGGCGAAGCAGGTGATCCCAATCATCATCAGCACAGCCAGCCGTGTCTCGTGTCGATGCGCACGGTACATGTCACCATACCCAATGCTCGCGCTGTGATAGGTAAGTAGCGCGGCTGCATCTCCAAAAACCTGTAATATGCTGTCCATGGCAGTCTCTGAATCTACCTGGAAGACTGCCTCTCCCTCGATAGGTAGTCGAAGGATGCGATACACATCCTCCAACGTGATAGTCATCTCCCCAGTCGGGAGATGGAACACATTGGTCGCCGGATCCCATCTCTCGATGAGGGCGACCATCAGGCTGTGATCTCTCTCTATCGCTCTGTACCTCTGGACTCCACCGAGTCCCACCTCGCGCATGATCACCCAGTGAGCTGCGGACACATGTGGTCTCATCCGCACCAACAGCGGGGGCATCCTATCCCGCATCGTCAACTGCTGACGTGCCTGCAAAACCAACCCACATCCTTAGACCTACTTTTTATCACAACATCTACTTTATCCTCTAAACCCCCTTTTATCCCCCCGACCACACCCCGACTCTCTACCACCCCAAAACCCTAACTCACCCCACCTACAAACCAAACTCAACCCCACCCAAAACCCAAAACCCACCCACCCACCTACAAACCAAACCAACCCCACCCAAACCCCTACCCGACCCAAAGCCCAAAATCTACCCACCCCAAACCCACCCAAAAAACCAAACCCAAAACCCAACCCACCCCACCCACCCAAACCCCTAAAACCCACCCCCAAACCCACCCAACCCAAAACAAAACCCAACCCAACCAAACCAACCCCCACCCAACCCAAAACCCAAACCCACCCAAAACCAAAACAAAACCCAACCCAACCCAACCCAACCCACCCAAAACCCAAAACCCAACCCAACCCATACCCATACAAACCCAAACCGACCCGGCCGACATACGACCGACGCCGGTCCAGCCCAACACACCCTGTCCACACAATTTGCGACCGATGCCGGTCGCTTAGCAACCGACATCGGTCGCTGTAATTGCCGGGAGCCGAACCCCCGCGCGGCCCCCCCGCCCATATTTTTGCATTTTTATACTTATCTACCCACCCAAACACCATAAAAACCTACCCACCCAGCCGACTTGCCCTATTTTACCCATCTATCCTCTTCGTTTTTCAAATTACGTCAATTTACTCATTATTTCCTAAAAAATGTAAATTCCTACCCAAACCCCCAATTTCGCTTAATACCATTCAAATGCACAAAATAAAGAGTTCCGAGCCTACCCGTACGACGACACGTCGTCGTGGTGGGATGGGTGGTGGTGGTCCAGCTGGTCCAGCCCCTCCTGCTCCTCCTGCCTGTGCCATGGCTCCAATTCTACTCTGCTGGGTCCCCGGCCAATCAACTGCTACCTCCTCCTCACTCGGGCCCGCAAACAACTCACTCCTCCAGCAAAATAGCTCCACCTCACTCAATAAACCTCCAATCTCAACTCTCCACGTCAGACAAGTCAATTTGGTTTTCAAAATAACAAAGTGACAATGACAAGCCGTATTTTTCTTTTTATAGGTTTTTCGCCCTTAACCGATATCGGTTTCATGTTGCCCTAATGAACCGGTATCGGTCCCTTAACCGATATCGGTCACGTAGAATCGACATCGGTTTTTTCTTCCAACTTTCCCCCAATTTTTTGCCCTTATTTACCATTTGCCCCTTTTTAACCACATATCGCCTATATCCACCTTTGCTGAACACCATTTGTTTACCTATTCGGCCCGACCCAAGGCCTCAACCTACCCATTCGGCCCGACCCAAGGCCTCAACCTACCTATTCGGCCCGACCCAAGGCCTCAACCTACCTACCCGACCCAAACCGGCCCGACCCAAGGCCTCGCCCTACCCTACCAGGCCCGACCCAAGGCCTAACCTATTCGGCCCGACCCAAGGCCTCAACCTACCTATTTGGCCTAAAGGCCTCAAACCGGCCCGACCCAAGGCCTCGCCCCTACCCTACCGGCCCGACCCAAGGCCTCAACCTACCTATTTGGCCCGACCCAAGGCCTCAACCTACCCTATTTGGCCCGACCCAAGGCCTCGCCCTACCCTATTCGGCCCGACCCAAGGCCTCGCCCTAACAAACCGGCCCGACCCAAGGCCTCGCCCTACCCAAGGCCTTACCCTACCGGCCCGACCCAAGGCCTCGCCCTACCCGGCCCGACCCAAGGCCTTGCCCTACCCTGGCCCGACCCAAGGCCTCGCCCTAACCAACCCGGCCCGACCCAAGGCCTCGCCCTACCCATTTGGCCCGACCCAAGGCTGCAACCCAACAACTCAACCGACCCACGGCCGTATCACTCCAATACCTTACCCAAAATCAAAACCATCCACTTTTATCCACCCATCCTGTAGTTTTTTGTTCAATCGAGCTCACCTGTTCGTGTTTTAGCATGATTAGGGTCCTTGACTTGATCTGTCGACCAACTTTGCCTAGACCTAGACCGTGACGTTTATCTCAACCAAACCAACCATTTGGTACTGCCGAACATGCCTAAACGTTCCTGTACCTTACCTGTTATATACCCTGGAGCTACTTCCTATGCCTTGGATACCAGGATTATATCACCCTTGTTTGGATAAACTATCGACCTTTGCCTATGCACTGCTGGTTTGCTCGTCAAATCATGTACCCTAGTCGTACTATTGCATTTTACCATGCGTCTGCTTCCTTGGACCTACCCCACCATCTTACCATCCCCTCTACCCCATTTACCCTTTATCAACCCTATCCCTGATTTCCCGTTCACTCAATCTGTGATAGATTTGAGGGGGATTACCTATACCCTTAACAGGGGAAACCACTTCATATTATTGTCCGTGCAGCTTTACAAAACAAGCTACACGACAATAAGGGGCTAATGTAGACACCAAATTTGTGTCTTACGACCCCTTGTGACCCGCATCTCATCTCGCAACTTAACCTCATCACCTAAACCTTACACAATTATTTATTAATTACCTTGTAATTGATAAATCCACATCACCTTACCTGCCACCTCATTTTGCCACCTCATCATGACCTAGCCCTAACCCTAAACTAACCTAATTAAGACCTATGACTTGGTCTAGACTCACATCCATAACTAATGCCTCCTTACTCGCACCCAAAACCGACCTTCTAGCCACTTGACCAAGCCCGCAACTGATCTCTCGGGAGAAAAGCAGGGAAGGTGGGCTATTTTACTAAAAATAGCCTACTTTTTCCTTACCGATGCCGGTTCCTACTCGACCGCCGTCGGTTACGTAACCGCCATCGGCTCCCTGTAAATGGGCTCCCCAAACCAAAAACAAAGGGAATTTCATTTTTGGATCAGGTCAAATGATTTTTGAATCAACAGAGATCATTGGGAGTGAAAAACAGAGTCCAGATCTTCACTTGACCGAGCAGAGACGAGTGAAGAAACTAGAAGCGTTTGCAGCAAAGGAGATCAGCTTGCATTTTCATCAAAACCAGTAAGTCACATCTTGCATGTCCTCTGTTATAACATTTCCTATGCTCTTTGAATCACAGTCCTCCTAAATCCATTTCTGAATCCACTACCCAACGTGCCATTGCATCTAACTGTCATTATTTTACCTCTCATCACCTCATTTCCTAATATCACCCATATACCAGCCTTACAAACACAAACTACCCCACAAAGCAACTAACCAAGATCCTAAACCCAACCGACGTCGGTTACCAGTAACCGGTATCGGTTACCCTGACTATCAAAACCAGAAAACCAGCCTTTCCCCTACCCAGTTTCAACCAAGTAATATAATTGATATTTTGCAGTCTTTTGTGTTAATTCATATTAGCAGGGAAACTGACCACCTTCGAAAGGAAGTTTTATATTTCCTGGGCCCAAGGCAGTTTCCTCATTTATTGTTTAATCAAATCTTGTGGTCTTGTGTTCTTATTTGCAGGTAGTCCTTCCAAGACAAAAAGGAGTTCTTCGCAGTCAACCTGATCTTTCTCTACGGTACGCGCACACCATCTCGACATTCTACAGGTATTCCTCCTAGCCCCTAACCCTATCTGTTTCTAAAAGGAATGAAAGGATAGAACCAACTCTATTCCTAGAAGCCGAAACATTCCGAGTGAAACAATTAGATGTATTTGGAGTGCTAATAACATACTTAATCTTATCCCTATGTAATAACATGGCTTCACACTCTTTTAGTGTATGACATAGATGGTAAAAAGATATGAATTTGTCAAACATGACTACTTCTTAAAAATGAGGAAGTAATATTTTTTTTAAAGGTCTTGAAATTCACTATCAGCCAAGATATTATTCATCTTGGTAAGCATGGTTTGATAACAAAAGACATAATCGTTGAGATGTTCATCAGAGGATCGGTGTAGCTTGGGAATTTTTGCATGAAAAAACTTATCCCTAATGTTGATAGAAAAATCTGCTAGAAATTAATTTCCCATATAGTGAAAGAACACACAGAATGTGTGGGGAGATCATATAACCATTGCAATGCAAATTCCTTAAGGATCCTAGGGAACAACTTGGTAAGAAAGATGTCATAAGAGGCATAATCGATGAAAGGAACATGAAATGAATTAATTTGTTCCATGATATCACATTTTACATCATAGGTTAGATGTTTAATAGAAAAAAAAACAAGAGGCATAAGGTAAGAAGTGAACTTTGGAGTCAGTGGAATGTAGTAAATTAGCAGAGTCCATAGTATGAGGATAATTGGAAACACCTTGTAATTACAAAATTTGAGCTTGTAATGTCTAGACAATGGTTTCAAGAGCTTGTGTGCCATATGAAGAAGCATGTAAACCATTAGATACCCAAAAAAGACATGGTGTATTATAAATATTGGTTTCATGAATAGGCACAGAAACATTGTGCATTGGAATATTAGGTTCCTCTGAGAATTTGGATACCATAGATGTAGTAATAATAGATGTCATTGTCATGAGAGAAGGTTGAGACCTTCCCAAAATAGAATCTTCATTAGATGGATGATCATGAGAAAGCTTGGAAGCAAGAATATTTTTTATAATATGTTCAATGTGTTGAGGTTTATCATAAAGTTTAGCACAAAAATTAGATAGAATTGCAGCTTGGTCATGGTCTATGACATTGTCATCATGATCATAAGAATGGTCACTATGGGTTTATATATCTTGTAGTGGTAACTTGTGAGTATTATCAAGGATAGATGGATTAACATAATAGGCGTAGAAGATGAGGCCATGAGTTTATGATGCTTACAAGTAAGAGGAGAAATCTCAATAAACTCAATAGGCTTATTTGTGAACCAAGCATTACATTGCAAGGGCATGGTAGGGAAATATATATCGATTGAAATAAAATGAAAATATAAATAATTTATAGTAGCATATAATTTTGAAAAAAAAATGATGGTGATTTTTCCATATATGTATTCAGACTTGTTGATTAGTGTATTGTACAGTTGTGTTTTATGACACTGTTGATCTAAGTGTTATTAATCATGAGGGTTTGTTATGAACTTATTATATGTGTTTCTAACTACCATGTTTACTGATTACTTATTATGCATGAATGAATGTCCTTGGTTATGAATAATTATGAACATGCATGACTAACATTCTTGAAAGGTAAAGTAAAGGAGGGACCTCGTTGTAACATCTTTATTTTTGTAAGCTATCTTGGTGATTATTTTTCATAATGTTGTAACTGCTGAAATGAAGGAAAACATGTTAAGATATATATTTTGATCTTAAGGGAATGTGTTGCTAATCTGGATTCTTGCATACTATAATTTGTTTACATGGGACAACAGTTATTATTGCTTGTATGTTTGCTGATGTGACGACAAATTTGTCGTATGCTTGCTGAACTCTATTCGCTGATTGACAGCACACCTTGAATCAATTCCATTGATCCAAAGTATGCTGAGGCCTTCTTGTGATCACTTTGTCGATTTACTCTTAAAACAGACTGAAGGTTGATATAAATGTGCAGCACCTGATTTCAGGTATGAACAGCTGGCACGTAGATGCCAACGGGAAAGGTTCGATTCCCGAACCATGCACTATTGAAACATGAGACCTCGTAAGGTGATAAATGCCTGGATGCGGGTGGCTCAGGCATGTGAAATGAAGGACAAAACATCCTGCACAACATTGAATTGGATGTCAGTCGGGAAGACTTGACTGGAAGTTGATTAATTAGTGTTAAGGGGAAATTAGATCCTAATCTAATCCTAAGTTCTACCTTACATCCTAAACTACTATCCTAAGTGGATTTTTAAATTCTAAAATGGTGAAAATAGACCTAAGTTCTATTAACCTATGACCTAGGTATGAACACTATTGTTAATCCTAAACTAATCCTAACCTAGAAGGGGACACACAGACCCATGGGAAAGGATAAGGATGGAAGGAAATTTAATGGCATTAAATGTGAGTCCTTGCGTGGACAGCGCCAAGTTTGGCGGGAACAGGAAAAAGGTGGAGGTAGTTGGTTATGGAACTAAACTTGGTTTGCATGCAAAATTTGAATTTGGTGGTTCGCCAACCCAAGTCGGCGGTGGCGTGAGGAAATAGGAAAAAGGTAGAGCCTTTAATGCATTTAATTTCTTGGTCTTCGCGACCAGCCCACCTTGGAAAGAGTATGGAGGAATTTTGTTGGTCATTTATGTTTGTTCGGATTTTTGGAAAGTTGCTATGCATTTGGTTTTCCTTGGTTCAGTCGAACCAGTTGCGTTTGGTTGATTATCACTGTTTCTTTGGAAATTGAAGGCTATTTTCTGAGCCTGTAGAGGAAGGGATTGTTTGGAAAGCTTGTTGTTGTTGCTGTGGAAGGAAATACCACCTGTAGACATGGTTTTCTTCGAGCTTCGAGGAAAAATTTGCAGGCATGTTAATCCCTTCTCTTTAAAACACTTTCTTTGTTTAAGCGTCTCATTAAAACAACCCTGCTCTTCTTCTGAACGGGTTTTGGGTTTAATTGATTGCTGTCATGACTGAGATGATTTGGGTTTAGTTGATTTTGCTGCCATGTTGGAAATGATTTGGGTAGAATCGTTTTCTTACTGTTGTGTTTGAACTGTCTTTGCATAAATTTGAATTGGAAATACAAACATGCTGTGTTGGTTTGTTTGACAGTATTGGGGAATTCGAACTGGGTATTTCTTTTTAGTTGATTGTATTGAATGAAACTGTATAGGCTGTATGAGTTGTTTTCATTGTTGTGCAATCATTCTTTTGCCAATAAGAACTTGAGTGATGAAACATATTAGCTGTGTGAGTTGTTTGAAGTTGTTTCTTTATTGAAATTTTTGAGGAAATGAGTTCCTCTTCCTTCTGCTGTTTTGGATTTTGAAGAAAATAGCATTTGAGTTTTATTGAGCATTATGAGCTCAGTTTGATGGAAGTACTAGTCATATTCTGTGTGCTGTACTTTTTCTTTTGTAAAAGAAATGGATGAATACGACTTGAAGTATTCATGGGAGTTGGAAAGAGTAACTGTTTTTCTTTTGAACTTATGAACTATGTTTTCTCCTTGCTATGAGGGTAAGATGATTTTGTTGTGTTTTATTGATGCGGTTCAATCTTCTAGTTCAGACTGTAGTCGTGATTACAAACTCGACTTTGTATTTCTGTGCAATGAATGAAATATATGGGAACTGGCTTGCTCTTTGAGACTGTTTCGTCTGTACCATGCTTGTGCATTTAATACCCTATGCGGGTTTGACTTGATATAGGTGTTGATGAATGATTATTGTATTCTGAAGTTCTGCATATCATTATGAACTAGAAAAATGGATTTCGGGTAGAAATGTTTGTTGGCAAGGAACTCGAATTGGGTATTCATTTCATATGGTATATTGAATGGAAACTGTACATGCTATATGAGTTTGCTTTTCATTATTGAACAATTGTTCTATTGTCAATATGGGTTGAGCTGTCATGATAGAACAAATACGACTGGGGTGTTCTTATTACATACTGAAGAAAATGATTGTTTCTTACTAAAATTATAGGGAAACGAATTCTTCTTCTTTCTGCTGTTTTTGATTTGATAGAAACAGTAATTGGGTTTTATTGAATGTTATAAGTTTAGCTTGATAGAGATGACAGTGGCATTTAAATTGTTTCCTGAGTGCTATGTTTTCCTGTACAAATGGAAGATTGGAATGTTTCAAGAGATCTCTGATTTTGCACTGTCATTCAAAAAAAAAATGAATTCGAACTTGACTGATTCTTGTTGTATTTGAAGGAAATGGATGTTTTCTTATTGAAATAGTTAAGGGAATGAATTTTTCTCTTTTGCTGATTGAGTTCTGGAAATAGCAATAATAGAGCTTTACTGTGCAATATGAATTGGTCTTGTTGTAGGTAACAACAATGTGCAAATTGTTATTATGAACTGTATGCGTTCATGGATATAGAAGGTCATGTGAATAAAGTGATTACGTGGCTATATAACTATTTATTTGGTTAAAATACAGTGAAAGAAGTATGGAATCTTCTAGTACAGTAAGTACATAGTATGCATCTTTATACTGCTTGTTCTATGATAATACGATGTTTTACTAACCTGTTTATGGTATTCGTATGAGCCTGATTTAAATGAAGTATTGATAAGGACGATAAATTCATCCTTGTTTTCATTTAAAGCTGAATATGAATGGAACTATTTCTTGCTGTTGGAAAGTGAATTCCGAATGGATTTTGTAAGTTTCACTCTGAACTGTTATCTTGATTGGTGTCTCGTTTGGATTCAATTTTTAGTACAGTCATGAGGAAAGAAATAGGAATGTGAATGGATAACTTGGAAAAATGATCATTTCTTCTCTCATACAGTTGGAAATCTGTAATCGTTTAGGAATGAATTTTGTATTGCTTGGGTTTAAGCATCTATATTTATTGTTGTTTGCTTTCTCGTCTGTACTTGATTGCTTGGAATCAAATGGGATGCATGAACTGAAAGGAAAGTAATTGGTTTACATTTCAGTTAGATTTTATCCTTTGCATTTATTACTAATGAAAGGAATGGAAAGGATAGCAGTTATGTTATAACAGCAGTATGCTTACTTATATTCCTAGTTCTTACAAATGTTGTAATCTGGAACTGTTGAAGGAAATTGCATCTTGTAATGGTTATGTGGGAAATAGGACAGCAATCCTTTGACTGATTGGGATGGTATTTAGATGGTTCAGTTGTTATGTTGTTCATTCTTTTTGATACTTAATTCTTGATTGATGTTCATACTTAACGTTTCATAAAAGCAGGGTTCTTTTATTGAGACAGTTAATTAGAAGCACCTCATTTTAATGACAAGTGCTTAATATGCTCAGTTCATTGAACTGACCCGTGCAAGTAATTTTACAGATGGAACTTGATTAAAACGAAGACATGGCTGTTTTCTGATACTTCTTTTGATTGTCTGAAGATGAATTTGTATTTGTTAGTTATTATTCCTCTACGAGGAATTGTGAAAAGAAGAAAGTACATTCTTCTATCTATGAGTTGTAATGTTTTTTTATATAAACAAAGTCCAGTAATTTGGACTGGCAACTGTATGGATTATGAAATGGATTGATGAATACAAATACAAGTGTGATATTTTAATGACTATATCAGTTTGATATTGTTGATTAAATTGGAAATATAATGTTATTTCTTGATTTGGAATTATTCAATTGTCCTTGGATGGATTTAAAAGGAATTGACATCTATTCTTACCTAAATGCAACTTTTAAGTTGAAATGTGCAATTAGTTCATACTTGGGTAAAGATGAATTTTTAATTGACATTAAAAAAGGATTAGGAAGAACATGATTCTCATAACTGATAGGTATTCAGGATTAGCTTGGAAGCTAAGGAATATCAAATAACTTAGGAGCAACCGAACTTCGTATTCGGACTCCGTTAATAGCCTCGAATGTTAAATTCAGAAAGTAAGGATATGGGATAAATATATCCAGGGCTAATAGACCTTAACTATGTAAGGTTAAGGTGAATAAATGAATACATTTATTGAGAATTAGACCTCGTTTAAATGATGTCTAATAAGCTGGAATTCTGAATTTGGTTACAGTTGTGGAAAACTTGGTTAAGTTTAATAGGTTAAACTTATTACGTCCGTCGGTAATGGGCTGCTTAATCCAATGATTAAGAAGAGAACCAAGTAGAGAAAATGCAACCCTTCGGTATGAAGGAGAAGATGCATAGCAAGCTAGAAGACAGATTTAGTCTCTCTTAGCTCCATACAACTGTAACGGGAACGAGGATAAAGGATCAGCATGGTTGCTAAAAGTTGATCTTAAATATTAAGATCATATCCAAATCACTTGAGCTGGATGTGTACTCTCGATGAGAGGATTCCGTAGGACATTGACATACGCCAGCTACAGCACGGTGTCTTCATGAAGGCGGGGTCTTCATGACGACACAATGTTATAGCTGACATATTACAATGCCCTCCCGAATTAAATCATCAAGAATACATAGGCTGAATATTAAGTTCTTGGCTGGGGATAGGAGTATGATCACGTATACGGAGTGACTCCAGAGGACTAAAGATAACTAGACACACGGAGTCGTTGGGAATGACACCGTATGTCTGCGTATCTTTAGTTACCATGAGTGCCTTCCTATATTCATTCATATTGCTAGTTGGAAATTGGAAGTTAGAATTTGACCTTAAATTGGAAGGACTGGTAGGAACCAGAAAAGACCATTCTAGATAACAGGTGAAGTGAGGTGAAGGACGTATTCCATTGGTGTGTATCACATCCAGGAATATGATCATGCAAAGCATGTGAAAATATTTGGCCAAAGTATCGCAAGTGCTGGTTGCGTTGTCCTAATCACTTAATTTAAGATGCAGGATGTCAGATGAATATCAGTAACAGATATTCAGATAGGCTTCTTAAATGGATCACTTCGATAACCGGAAATGGTTAAGAGAACCTTGTATATATATTATACTATGCATGAATGAACATGAAGGATCGGTAGTTGCCGAGTCATGAAATGAGAGATCGTTGAAACTCCGAGCCATGAAAATGGGAGATCGGTAGTTCTTCGAGTCATTTACAGCAGCATATAGAATCTGTTATATGATTGAATGGCACTGAATGTGTGTTCCATATTGTAAATATGTGAACAGAGAACATTAGTTTTAAAAGGAAATTGTGTGTTCCAAACTGCATTGTTTGGACAGAGAACAATTATTAAAACTTGAACGTGTGTTTGAATTATATAATTCATAACAGAGAACGTTTTATAAAAAAAAAAAAAATCCCTTGTTCTAGTATCTTAAAATGGGGATGTTACAAAACACAACAACAATGCTATAAGAAAAAGCTATTTAAATTAACTAGTTTGTTTTCACTTCCTAAAATCTCCCATTATATTTTTCTAGATTTCACATAATAATCCCAACCAAACAAGTTCATAATAATAAAAATAATTCTCTACAAAGAGATGGGACAAACTTCCTTTTATTTTCTAAACCATAATAACAAAAACCCAAAAATGCATGCAGAGAAATAATGATGACATCTATTCTCTAAAAAGACCTGTAAAAATCTTGTTTCTTTCCCCAAATTTCATAATAAAAATTCCCAATTTTTTTCAGAAAGATAACAATCATTCTCTAAGGATGAGCTCTTAAAAAATATCCTTTATTTCATTTTGCAGCTCATGCATAATAAACCAAAACCCAAGATCAAAACATATCCAGTAAAAGAATGATAACAATGCTCTAAGAAGGGGCTGAAACTAACTTTCATTCTTTTTCTAGATTTCTCCTATCGAAACCAAGGATGCATGCAGTTACAAGATCTCAAATAATAATAAAAAACTCAAATCATATTTGACTATATCCTTATTCATTTTCTAGATTTCACAGTCCAAAACCCAAAAAACCATGTATTCAGATTTCAAATAATAAACCAGAGCCAAAACAAATTTCAGTTATATCATCAAAATAATAACAAAGAGTAAGAAATGTCTGTATTTCTTGCCACCCCCCTTCTATGCAGTTTTCCAAGTTAAAACTCTAAACAAAACATTTTCTTTCAACATCATATTTATCTAGTAAAAATTTCATGATAACCAAAGATTACCAACACTCAATTATCATGCAACAGTCACTCAAAATAGATTTCCCCCAAAAACTCCATGCACAACTCACAACCGAGCTCCTATAACAAAACAAATGAAAATGAAACAATGTGTTCAATACAAGCCTTAGATTCTCAAGGAAGCTTCCATTTCCCAAGACATATTAAAATCACATTAAACCTCTTAATTTCCATGCCACATCATGTCCTTTCAAACAACCAGTTAAACCAAAAACCTCATTTAACATCCTCTACCAATATACCATGTAGCTTAGGTCATAACCTAAGTTTACTAAACTTACAAACCAACCAACCCACATGATGGGGTATAAAAATGCCACATATCTATCCAAATTAAGATCCATAATGCCTATCTTAAGTGGTCTTAATGAATTATTGAGATTCCATTCAATAACAACACACACACACACACACACACACACACACACACACACACGCACACACACACACACACACGCATATGTATGTATGTATGTATGTATGCATGCATATATATACATATATTATTAAATCAATGAATCATCATCAAAAACATATATATTTTATATATGTATATAATATTAATTTATTAAATTATCAACAAAGACTTCCTTATATGACAAGTAATAATGGAAATATGAATTATATTTACTAATGAATTAAATTTGGGATATTACATCCCCTCTAATTATAATCATAATCATACATATTTAATAATAATCATTGATAACATATCAATCATAAAAAAAATCACGCCAAAGAATACAATTCAGTTTTCTCACAAATTGGAAATTTCTAGAATTTAACCAATCAACCTTTATCTCAGTAAGAAATTCCAAAAAAGTATTTCAGTATGGCTTGAATTTACATTTATTTATAATAAATATTGAATAGTTTCCAATGAATTCATCACAAATTATAAAAATAATTGTTCTGCTTACTTAAACAAGAAAGGAAAGGAAGTCATCATATCATTCATATTCTCCCAAGTTATACTATTCTCAGAATATTGGTCCCATTGGACCTTAGATTGAGCAATGTCTCGATTTTTGAGATGTAATTTACAAGTTTCTGGCACTCTTATTGGTTCAATTATGACAATTTCTGAGTTCTGAACATGTAATGATCTCCAATTAATAATATGTGATATATCATAAACATACTTTTTAATAATATATTTATGAAAAACATTGTGCATATTGGACAATGTGGGAGGTAAGGCTAATCTGTAAGCCACTAGAATTATTACTTCTAGGACTTCAAATGGTCTTACATATCTAGGAGATAACTTGGAAACTTTAACAAATGAAATAGAGATCTTTTTGGGTTTTACCCTCAAAAATACCTTGTCTCCTTGTTCAAAATTTTTGTGAATCCTTTTCAAATCAACGTATATTTTCCTCCTATCGGTATCTTCTTTCAACCACTCATGAATACGATTAACTTGCTCTTCCATTTCAGTCAAAATTTCTGGACCCACCACCTCTTTATCCTCTATGTTATCCTAGGTAATATGAGTTATACACTTTCTACCATACAATACTTTGAATATATACATTTTCAGTGAGTAAAGATAAGTGTTATTATAAGAAAATTCAACCAATGGTAGATATTCCTCCCATTTATATTGTTGATCCATGCAATACATTTTGAGCATATCTTCTAAAACTTGGTTAATTATTTTCATTTTCCATCTGTTTCAGGATGATAGGATGAACTAAAATTCATTTCCCCCCCAAAGTAGACTTAAAAAATTTCCAAAATTTAGAGGTCATCCTTGGATCCCTATCAGAAATGATTAGTTCCAAAATTCCATACAATCAAAAAATCTCACACACAAACCTTTTTGTAAGTATTGGAGAATCATCCTTAAGATTTCTCGGTATGAAATGAGCTACTTTGGTTAGCTTATCCATTATTACCAAAATTATATCATGTTTATTTTTGGATAATGGAAGTCCTTACACAAGATCCATGTTAATTACCTACCATTTATATTGCAGAATACTGTGAGGATATAATAAACCTGCAGGATGCAATTGTTCTACCTTTACACGTTGGCATTCCAAAAAATGCCCAACATATGCTATCATATAATTCTTCATCCCTTTCCAAAAATATTAATGTTTAACATCAACCAATAACTTTGTTACTCCTTGGATGCCTAAAATACAGTGCATCATGAAATTCTTGCAAGATTTTCACTCTAAGATCACTACAAGGGCACATATAGTCTATTTGTTAAATCGTAAAATTCCTTCATTGTCAAATTTAAAACCCTTGTAGCTTATATCATCCAGATTTGTTTCTAATGCAATTTCCACTTGTTGATATTATAAATCAAATTGAATTTGTTTCTTAACTTCTTCCTTAAATTGAGTTTTAAGGGTCACAATTGAAGAAATATGATTCCCGTGGCTTCAGAACATTAGCCACTCGAATTTTATTTCCCTTTGATGTAACTAATATCAAATTCATATTGGGATGAAAATTTCATCCACCTATGTTGTCTTGCATTTAAATTAGGTCACATAAAAATATATTTCAACCCCAAGTGATATGTTTTCAGTTCAAATGAATTTCCTAAAAAATAATGCCATCCAACTTGTAAGGTATGGACTATGGTAGCAAGTTATAATTCATGGGGAGAATATCTCTTCTCATTCACCTTCAATTTTATACTTTCATAAATAATTACGTGATCATTTTGAAGAAGTATTCCTCCCAATCCTTCACCTAAGGTATTAATAACTATGGTAAAGTTTCCATTGGGATCCATAATATAGGTGCAGCTGTAATTTTTTATTTTAAAAATTTAAATGCAATATAACATTTTTCAATTCCATATATATATTTTTTTAATAATTTTTTTGCAATGAAGTAATTGGTCTAGCCACTCTTGAAAAATATTTTACAAATATTCTATAGTAACCAACCAATCCCATTAAAATTCTTACCTCATATATGTTTTTGGGTGCTGACCACTCAGTAATAGCTTTGATTTTCTGATGGGTCAAAATAAATACCATCCCTATTTATGATACGACCAAGATATTGTACTTCATTTTGATAAAAATATAACATTATGAAATATTACCATAGAGTTTCCTTTTTCTCAATACTTCCAACACTATTCTTAAGTGTTCATTGTGTTCATAAAAATTATTTGAGTAAATTAGAATATAGTGAAGAAAGACTAAAACACACTTATCTAAGTAATCTTGAAAAATTTTATTCATAAAGTTCAGAAATGTTGTTGGTGCATTAGTGAGTCCAAATGTTAAAACAATAAACTCGTATTTCCCATAGCGTGTTCTGAATGCTATTTTGTAAATATCCTCATCTTGTATTCTTAACTGATGATAAATAAACTGTAAATATATATTAGAGTAAAAATATGCATCTATCATTTGATAAAAGAGATAATCAATTCTTGGAAAACGATATCTATTCTTTATCGTTGCTTTATTAAATATGTGATAGTCATTGCATAACCTTAACATTCCATCATTATTTTTACCAAAAATGACTAGTGTTCCCAAGGAGACACAATAGATTGGATTAAATGTTTTGAAAATATTTCATGTAGTTATGCTTTTAGTTTAATCAATTTTTTTGTTTTCATTATATAAAGTTATTTTGATATTGGTTATGTTCCTAGTTTAATGCCAATTGAGAAGTCAACATATCTTTTAAGAGGAACTCTAGGAAATTCTTCCATAAATATGTCTTTAAAATCACGTAAAAGTGGAAAATATTCCAAATAATTCTTACCTTACTCACTAAAATATGAGATCTTAATAGCATACAACATGTAGCCTTCATTTTTGGCTTTCTTTAGTTGCATTATAGAGATTTGTATAACTTCAAAATATCTCTTGATTCCCTAATGATGTCTATTTTATGTCTCAACAAGAAATTATATAAAATTCTCATAGAAATCCACTTTTGCCTTGTGTTTGGAAAACCATTTTAATCCTATTATGATATCATAAGACCCTAAGGGAGTCACATAAAGGGTAAGTTTAGTGGTAAAATTAGATAATTCCAATGATGCTTCAAACAAACAATGGTCTACAGTATCAATAAAATCATTCCCGTATTGGACAGTCCAATTTTTTTCTATAAATCCATATTTCTTATGAAATTTATAGCTAAATTACAAGAAATAAAATGCTCGGTAGCACCGGTGTAAAAAAAAATAGTAACTAGAAAACCATAAAGCTTGTCTGACACTTCTATTGGGGTAGATTATTTTTCTTCTTGATGATTACCCACTACAACATGAATTCTTTATTGTTGATTATTCCCCTGATTATTTTGGGGATAGTTATTTTAATTGTGATCACCGCCGCATTTTAAACATCCCCTAATAAGGCCTTTAATTTTAAATTTATTTTCTCCAAAAGAAACAAAATTCTACTCATTCTTTCTTGTATTTACAACATGTTTTTTTAATGTATTTTTTCTGGAAGACTTCATTTTACTTCCCTCTTTCTTCCATTAAGTTTTCGTAGGAGCAAGTGATGCAGGTGAGATAACACTCTTCTTATGTTTCTCTTCCTTAAAGGATAAAATGGATTGAAATTTCTATTCCTTCCTTATAGCCTTTTCAAACATCACTTCCATTGTAGATGGTCCATGAAAATCTAGCTCACCTCCTATGTTTGGGTTTAATCCCATGATGAACTTATGAATCCTAAAATTTTCTTCTTTTTGGTATTGGGGCATGTGTTTTAATATCTTTGTAAAACATTCCCAATACTCCTTAACACTCATGTTTCCTTAAGTTATGAAAATATGACATATACTGGTCAAAATAAAGTTGATGAAAATATACCTTGAATTGATCCCAAGTGATGGAGATAATATCTACTCCCAACTCCATCTTACAGTTATCCCACCATGAAGATGCTTCGTTAGAGAGTTAGAAATTACCCCATACTGATTTAGTTTCCTTAGAAAAATCCCTTATTTCAAAGTACTTCTCCATCTCACTTAACTAATTTTTAGCACCATCCCCTAAGGAATTTTCATAAAATTTGGGTGGGATGATCCTTTTTATTCCTCTAAATAGTTCAATAGCCAAGCAAGATATTTTATTTCCTCACTCATGCAACCTTCATCTGGTATCTGACACTACTAAATTAGGGAATTGGTGAACAAACAATGTAGTCAGCTAATACATTACTTTGACCAAAGTTTCAAGTATTTCTTTGCAAGCTTAGTTCTGAGAGTACACACTAGCCTAAAAAACTTGTCTTCCATCACCACACAACCATCTCAATATAGTTATCTAGATTGATTTTTTTTAAAGAATGAAAATTGGTTAAAGAAATGGAGACCATTATTGACTCATTTCCCTAAATCCCATCCGTACCATCTTAGGATTCTTGTGGGAAAGATAGGGACCACGTAATTATTACCCATCATTACATCCTCACTACCCTTCTTGTAGCCATCCTAAGTTGGTACAAATATAAGATTATTTTATTAAAAAAATTATAAAGTGTATTCTTAGAATACTAATAGGTTTCCATAAGAGGGTCTTAATAAATCAATGTGCTACGCCCTTAACCTATTGCTTGTATTAGGATATGAGTAGCCGACTTGTGGCTTACCATATAATTTTAGTATATCATTTATACTTTCTCATACTTAGTAGGTTGGCCTTGGTGATAGCCATAACATATGAATAGTATATATAGGGGATTGTAGGTAGGAGTTCATCATGATTAGAGCATTTGAGTCTTATTTTATGGTTTGGATGTTGCCCCCTCGAAGTGGAAAAGCTATTATGATTGCATATTGAGATCATTATTCTGAAATATTGTGTTATTTGGTGTTCTATTACTACTCCTTATCTTAATTATACAAGTAATTTCATTACAAGTGGTATCAGAGCTGCGATTTGGGCCAAAATTAGGGCAAAACCCTAATTTTTTGTTTCCACCATATATTTTGAACCAGAGTGAATTGGTGGGAGATATTTTTAGCAGAGCTGCAAAACATTTCAAGTAAGACTCCCTGAATATTTCATACTATTTTGATTTATTTTGCAAATTTTATTACAAATTTAGGTTTTTTCATAAAATCACTCCCTAGGGTGCAAATTATGGAATTTTTTCAAGTTTGTTACATTTTTGGAAAGAAAAAAAATAGTTTGGGATTATTATTTAAGTTTTTCTATATTTGGAAGAAATCATATAAAAATCTAAAACCCTAAAATTTGACCTTGATCCCCACATCCTATTATTTTGGGCATCATAGCGGGGCCTTCCACAAGAGGAAAAAGGAATCCCTTAACTCTAGGTAAAATACCAAAAAATGATGGGATAGTAGTGGAGGAGTTGGAGACAGAAGATATAACTATAGATTCCTCAGGGTTACGGTTTACTTCGATGGACCATAAAGTAAGCCAACTTGAGTTTAACCTGAGAGACCTCAAATCTCAGGTGGCCAACAAAGAAGATGTGGACAAGATTGGACAGAGATGGGAGGATTTCATGTAAAAATTTAGTACGCATATGATGAGTAATCATAATTCTATCCATCAAGGTGGATCCTCAGGTCAAAATAATAGACATGTGAGTCAGGGTGGATCTTCGAGTATGCCCAATCCAAATACGAGCACTCTGTAGGCCCGTAATATGTTTCCAAAAGTGGAGATGCGCAAGTTCGACGGAATGGATCCACTCAATTGGATCAACCAAACAGATAATTTCTTTGAACTACATTAGATTCCATCAGAAAAAAAGGTGACCATGACATATTTATATCTCGAACTTGACCAATTCATTTGGTATCGATGGTTATGTGCTTAGAAGCAGAAGAGTGGTCACAATGTTACATGGAAAGTATTCACTAAAGAGTTACAATTACACTACAATTCTAGTGTGGTAGATAATTACTTCAGCCAATTAGCAAAGTTGAGACAAAAAATATCTGTTAAGGATTATATTCATCAATTCCAAAACCTTTCTCTGTGGGTGGAAAATATTACTGAAGAGAATCTGAATGACCTATTTCTTGGGGGTCTTAAGGATCACATTGAGCATGAGGTGTGTATGTTTAATCCTCATAAGGTTTATGGTTATATGATTATGGTAAGAAGGGTAGAGGAGGAATTTGTTTCAAGTAGGAGACAACATTTCACTTATACCATAGATCGTAACACCTTGGCCCCAGCTCTCCCTCAGCCAGTTAGATTGACACCTCAACAAATTGAAGAATAAAGAGAAAAAGGTTTATGTTTTAACTATGATATTAAATTTGGGCTCGGACATAAATGTGTTGAAAAGAAGCCATTGCACATTGATGGGCCTAGTGAAGATGAAGAGAAGGATGAAGATGTAGAGTCAGAGGTCTTGGTCGAGCCAAAGGAGGAATCAGGAGATCCCCAACCAATGATATCATGCTATACAATTTTAAGTATTAGTACCCCCAAACCCTCAAGGTGGTTAGATTCCTTAAAAAAGAGGGTTGCAGTGTTGATTGATTCAGGAAGAACTCACAACTTTATCGATCATAAGTTAGCAGTGCACCTAAAATGTTTCATTTATCTAGCTCATGAATGTCAAGTAATGATTCCTGATGGAGGTATTGTTACTTGTTTTGGAAAATTCCATAACATTAAGCTTGCCATGGGAGATTACATACTAAATAGTCACATGTATTCCATTTCTATGGGAGGAGCAAACATTGTGTTATGGGTTCAATGGCTTACCACTTTGGGAACCATTGAGATGAACTTCCAAGACTTTTTCATGTGATTTAACTTTGAAGGTAGGACTTTTGAGCTAAGAGGCTTAAGAGAAAAGTCTCCACAAATAGTAATTTCTCATCAGATGCATGAAATATTAAAAAAAGGGTGCATGTGGTTTTTTGGCACAACTCTTTACATTGGAGGCTCATCATTCTAAGGACATTATACCATCAGATATGCAAGTAGCATTAGATGCACACTTTGTTGTATTTGAATATATACCACATGGCTTACCTCCAAAGAGAGATCATGAGCATGCTATTCAGTTAGTACTAGGGAGCCAACTGCCTAACAGTAGACCTTATAGGTACCCATATGTGTAAAAAAGTGAAATCAAGAATATTATACAAGAGATGTTGGAAGAAGGAAACATCCATCATAGTTAAAGTGCTTATTCTTCTCCAGTAGTGATGGTATGGAAGAAAGATGACATGTGGTGCATGTGTCTTGATTATAGGGAACTTAATAAGTACACAATCAAAGATAAGTTTCCTATTCCTATAATTGATGATTTGTTTGATGATTTGTATGGTGTTGTTTATTTTACAAATCTTGATCTTTGTTTGGGATACCACCAAATCAGAATCAAGGATGAGGATGTTCATAAAACTACCTTTTGGACACATGAAGGCCATTATGAATTCCTGGTTGAATATTTTGGTCACATTGTCTCTCATGAAGGGGTTAAAGTGGATCCTAATAATATCAAAGCCATGATGGAGTGGAAGGTTCCAAAAACCCTAAAGAATTTATGAGGATTTTTGGGGCTTACGGGTTATTACCAAAGATTCGTAAGGCATTATGGAAGAATAACAACACCTATCACATATTTTTATTAAATAAGGGCTCATTCCATTAGAGTGAGGATGCAACCAAATCATTTGAGAAAATAAAGGAGGCCATGTGCACCACTTCATTCTGAGCTACTCCAAATTTTTCCAAAACATTCATTGTTGAATGTGATGCATCAGGCGTGGGTATGGGGGTAGTTCTCATGCAAAAAGGTCATCCTATTGATTTTTTAGCTATTAATTCAAAGGTAAGAATCTTTCTAATCCCACTTATGAGAAGGAAATGCTATCCATATCATGTAGTAAAGCAATGGAGACCATATCTCATAGGAAGAAACTTTAAAGTGAAGACAGATCATGATAGTCTAAAATACTTCTTGGAGCAACGTTTATCATTTGAAGAAAAACAAAAATGGGTCTCAAAGATGTTAGGATATGATTTTGAGATTATCTATAAGAAAGGGAAGGAGAATGTAGTTACGGATGCTCTGTCAAGGAAAGATGACTCAACTGTAGCATTGTTATGTACCATATCCATATTATAGGAATATTGGATAGATGAGGCAAGGTCCGAATGGAGAAATGACCTAACCACAAAAAACCTCATTCATAATCTCCAGAATGATCCAAGTATGTCTGAAAAAATATGTATTGAAAGGGGATGCTTTATGGTATAAAGATATATTATACCTATGTAAGAAATTCACTCTTAAAAATAGGATTCTATCTAAGCTTCACTCTTCTCTAGTAGGGGGAACTCTGGATTCTTGAAGACTTATCATCGAGTGAAAAAAAAATTCTTCTGGGAAGGGCTCAAAGGGGATGTCCAAAAATTTGTGGCAGAATGCATGATTTGTCAGCAAAAAAAAGGTGAAACAGTTCGATCTCTAGGTATTCTAAAACCTCTATCTATTCCTAGCCAGTGGTGGGAAGAGGTTTCTATGGACTTTATCACAAGATTACCTAAATCTGAAGGAAAAAATATCATCATGGTTGTGGTGGAAATATTCACCAAATATGCTCATTTTTGTACCTTCTCACACCCATTTGCTGCAAGCATGGTAGCAACAACCTTCATGGACATAGTTCAGACGCTTCATCGGACACCAAATATTATAGTAAGTGACCAAGACCCTATATTTACTAGTAATTTTTGGACTGATTTATTCTCATGTTTGGGTACTCAGTTAGCTTGTAGCTCTTCTTATCATCCCTGGTCTGATGGGAAAACAAAATTTGCAAATAAGTGTTTAGAGGGATATCTCCATTGCTTCATGCCAGATAAACAAACAAGATGGGTCCAATGGTTTCCACTTGCAGAATGGTGGTTTAACACTTCCTTCCATACTTCATCTAAAATGTCTCCATTTTTGGCACTCTATGGATACCATCCACCATCCATCACATCATCATTGCGAGGAAAATCGTGGGTTAGAGAAGTCAAAGAACACATTCAATATCAACAAGAGGTCCTTTCTACTCTCAAGGAGAACTTGGCCATGGCAAAAAACCGCATGAAGCATCAAGATGATCAACATCACACAGAAAGACATATTGAAGTCGGTGATTGGGTTTTTGTGTGGTTAAAACCATATAAGAAAATGTTTTTGAAACAAAAAAAAAGGATAAAAAAATTTCACCGAAGTATTATGGCCCCTATCAAGTATTGCAGAAGATTGGTACTGTAGCATACAAATTAGAACTTCCACAGTCAACTAGAATACATCTAATATTCCATGTTTCTTACCTGAAGAAAGTAATTGGACAAAGAGTATCAGCATAAATAATGTTACCTGAGCTCAATGAGGAGGGGAGAGTCATCTTGGAACCTGAAAGCATCCTTCAAACACACACTAAAAGATTGAGGACATGAGTTATTACTAAGTACTTGATCAAGTGGAAGAATATGGACAATGAAGATGCAACATGGGAAGATATGACTTCTTAACATTGGGGACAATGTTTCTTTAAAGGGGAAGGGAATGCTACACCCTTAACCTATTGCTTGTATTAGGATATGAGTAGCCGACTTGTGGCTTACCATATCATTTATACTTTCTCATATGTAGTAGGTTGGCCTTAGTGATGGCCATAACATATGAATAGTATATATAGGGGATTTTAGGTAGGAGTTCATCATGATTAGAGAATTTGAGTCTTATTTTCTGGTTTGGAGGTTGCCCCCTCGAAGTGGTGAAGCTATTATGATTGCATATTGAGATCATTATACTGAAATATTGTGTTATTTGGTGTTCTATTGCTGCTCATAATCTTAATTATACAAGTAATTTCATTACACAATGAATCATTGTTAGGTATAGGTTAATCACTCATTTTTCATACTGATTCATTTAAGTTCATTTACTCGTCATTATTAATCCATTATTACTATAAAGTACTTTTAAAAAAATTATTTCATTATTGTTTATTGTTTTGGTTATATGTCATTATTCATTTTGCTTTGATTATTCTAATTGAATTAATGAAATCAGAAATAAACACATAACTTAATAAATTATCAACTTTATTCATAAATTAGATTAACAAATTATATATCTACAATTTTCAGTTCAAGTAAGACAAATCATATGACTAGATTCAAATAAGGGATAAACATCCTAATCTTCATTAATAATGATTTACACTAATCAACTCGAATAATACAATGGGCCATAATAACATTTTAAGATGCGATGATATTTCAATCACACAAAAATTGATTATAAATAATCCTTTTGGATTTACTTCCAAATAAAATCATGACATAAAACAATCACAGTATACTAATCCAAAAACGTACCTCGAATATGTCGAAGCCTTTCCTGCAGAAACTGTAGGAGAGATATAGATATGGGCCAGTTTCATATGAATTTCCATGAGTTCACATTATTCTTATTCTATGATGTAATCATAATGAGATAATAGAATAAGATATTTAAAATATCATATCTTTAATCAATGAGATATAATGTAAAAATCCATAATTTATAATATGAAATCTTGGCTCATAAACATATCATAATGAAACTTAAGAATTATATAAAAAACTTGTCTTTCTACTGTTATTTTATATAAGAATTAGCTATTATAAGTTAGACATTTAGACAATAATGGATCATATACTACATCTCAAAACATCAATTACAAATGTAATAACTCACAATATTTTCTAACTTCCCCCTATTAATTTATAGCTAGAAAGTTTATAATATAGACGGTCAATACAAAGAACAACAAAACACTCATATTCGGTAAGATTTAAAATTCATAAGATTATAAAAATCATTCATAGCCCAACTAGAACCTAAATAAACTGAAATTGATGAAGTAGATATCGTTTTAGGGACTAGTTTCAAAGTTATCCACATTTCATGTATATTAATATTGTTTCTAAGAACATATACATCTTGTGTTAAGGATTCATTTAATCATAACAAAGATAAAAAAATGTCTAGTCCCAAGAAGAGAGTACAGAGAGTCCATCGATAGTAACCAAGTAATCATCTTGTTTCACATATATAAAAAATAAGTAACAAAGCAGACATAAAACTTTTATACCCTTTCTAAGAGTTTTCCCCTACTAACTCCAAGTGACCAAAATCAGATTAAAATTAGGTACACTTATACATATTGCCACAAACTACCACAAAAAAAACACAATCAAGTGAATTAACTCCATTATGTCCATGAGGTAGAGGGTTCATCATGAAACAATCCATACATTATAAAAAATGTGTTTTTCCCCAAACCAAATCTGGTTTTAAACAAAACAGAAAACCATTTAATCCATGCACTCTATAGGGTATTTCCCAAGTGTTTACTCATATCAAAACAAAAGAATGAAATTCCCTAATTCTCAAGTAATGAGCCATAACCAAATGATAACAACAATGCTCAAAGGAAGAGCTATAACCAAATGATAACAATTTTTTCTCAAAGAAGATAGATCTAACCTAAATGATAACAACAATGCTCTAAGGAGTATCTATAACCAAATCAATTTGTTTTCACTTCCAATATAATTTATACAAATTCCATTTGGTGAAAATAATCCAAGAACAAAGGTATTTAAGAAAACTCAATTTATCAAGAACTTCAGAAACTCCTAGGGCATTAACAATTAGCTAATAACAAACTGTATTCAAACAAAACATGCTCTAAAAAGATTTTGGAGAAAACATCTTTTTATTTCCAAATCCTTGGGGAATTTTCCAAAAATCCAAAAATATGATAACGAGAAAGATTTTTAACAGCATATTCTAAAAAATCTTTAAAACTCTGGATTTCTTTTCCCAATTTCATCAAACCGTGTAGTGGACAAATCCCAAAACATTTTCAGAAAGATAACACATCATAAGGAGAAAACCCAAAAAACCAAACCGTAATTTATCATTTCCAGATCATGGCATAATAAAAATAAACCCAAACAAAAACTGTATTTTTAGTAAGTTTCCAATAATAACAACAATGCTCCAAGAAGGGGCTGTAACTAACACTTTTTTGGATATTTCTCATATCAAAACCAAGGATGCATGCAGTTACAAAATCTCAAATAATAATAAAAATTCAAATCGTATTTTCCAAAAATCCTTATTCATTTTCCAATTTCGTAGTCCAAAACACCTGTGGTAAAAACAATGTATTCAAGCATTTTAATAAAATGCAAAGGCCAAAAACACATTCAATTATATCATCAAAATAACAATCAAAGAGTAATAGTAGAAAAACCCATGCGTCTAGTTTTTCCTCCTCACTAGTCTCTACAATCTTCCAATTTGAAACTCCATAACAATAACTTATTTTCTTTCAACAACATATTTATCCAATAAATGATTCCATGATAACCAATAGATTAAAAACAATAGGTAATTCACATTCAATAGTGTACTTAAAAGTAATTTCCCCGCAAAAAATTCCATGCACAACCCACAACATGAGCTAGGTAGCCAAAAACAAAACAAATGATAAATGAAATAATGCCATACTCATGATGCTTAGGAAGCCTTTCAACTTTGGTGCACTCAAGGAGTCAGATTCAATAAATTCGCAAGAGAGATTAAAATTCACGTCGTGGACTTTACAACCACCATCTTAATCTTCCATTGACCCGCAATGTACATCTCTTATAAAATGCAACATTAGTTAAAGAATAAATTTCATTTAACAACCTTATGAATGTGTGCAAATAACTTGCATGGTTTCCTCAGGTCGTCGGCAATAATACCACCTAATCACATTGTGGATGTAACACAATTGCCACATATCATCCAAATCCAAGATCGATAATGCCTATCTTAAGTGGTCTTAATGACCGATTTCCAATATTCCATTACAATAAAAAAATACACCGCGGGTGCATATATTGATGTATATATATACGTATATACATAATATATATATATATATATTATATTATTAAATCAATAAATCATCTATACCAAACATATAACATATGTTTATATATGTATATATATTATTAATTTAAAATCAACAAACACTTCATTACATCGCCAACAAGGTACATAATCGCCAACCATATACTAGTAAAACTCTAAGCATCTGAAAAATTCAAATGTCATAAGGCTCTTTCATACCACATTCCAAACGCACGACTGCAAATTCCAGATGTGTTGTCTACATTGCATAAATGTCACGACTACATTTTACTAGACGCTCGAAATGTACCGTATCGATGCCTAGCTAACATTTTTCACCGATAAAAACGCCTAGTTGTATACTGTCAGACACCCAGGCTACATTTTCCAAGATGCCCGACCATATAGCCACAGATGCCCGACTGTACATTTTCCAAATGCCTGGTTTCATATGCTTCGAGATTCCTGAAAATAGTTTCTATCTGGTCATGCCTAGTTATATAACTTAGATGCTCATCTATAGACTATCAGATGGCCTTTTTTGTTCTTCAGACGCATGACCATGCAAATTTCCTAACCTTCCATTTAGACAGTCATTGTAGTGCCTCGCTAGGGTTTGACTAGAACTTGAAATGTGGCAGCCCTAGAGGGCCAATCATCAAAAAAGGGAATCTTTTATTTTATTTTATCCATCCACAAAAAGGGGTCATGCAGATGTAACCAACCATATCCACACCAAATACGGGTACTGTGTATTAACTAAATAATTAAGCTTTCTTATTTGTATTTCCAAATTACAAATTTGCAATAATATACTTTAATAATACAAATTTCAAAAACCCTTTTTTATATAGATCCCACTGATAGTGATATTTGACATGAAAGAATTAATCATATTAACTTGTCACCACATTAGAATATTCTTGATGATGACATGCCTCCACTTAAGGAAAATCCTCATTACGTGCACTTCATTAGATAAAATTCATGATTATAATATGCAACCAGAAGAATACATGCCTCCACTTGAGGACAATCCTGATTATGTGCCTAAACTTGATAGCAATTCACATTCATGATTACGATATGCAACAAGGAGAAGACATTTACATGTCATCAAACACCAACTTCAGCTGGAAATTCTATTGTCAATTATTTAAAAAGGAAGAGAATAAATGACATTCCTAATGATGAGATCCACCAAACTGTATATAATTTCTACACATAGTGATCAAACACGTATTACAAGTTGATAATGCAACCCAAAATCTTTGTGCGAAGAAAGAGAAGTAGATGGACAATTGGAATGTCTTTTAAGTTTGATTAGGGAAGCTAAGTATCCATTCACTTGAACCAGTACAACCAAGAAAAATGTCATGATACTCCAATAGAATGTAAATGTATTATTTGTAGCTTGGAAACTTGGAAAGGATCACATTAAAATGCAACTCAAGCTAGACATAATTGAGAAGCATTGTGATGAAATATATTTATCAGTTAAGACAAAAAGATGGTCAAATAAAACGAACACACAGATGGAAAAATGTAAAAGAATGCATGCATTTAAGATGTGCAGTAGAGTATGAAAATGAATAGAAACTGGCTAGAAATTCTTGTTGAGAAAGGAGGAACAATTACAACTCAACTAGGAAATTTTTTTCAGTCTAATATATGTGCCAAAAATATACAGTTCTCAACTATTTACCATATTTTAAAAAACAATGTTGAACTATTTATGATTTTCTAGGATTATAAAATTTTATTTGAACTTAATGGATTACCCAAATCTTCCAAAATCACATTTGTCAGACAACAATGCTTGGGAAATGGAGAAGATGTCTAGCGATGATTGAGAAGGAGGATTTGTAAGAAAAAGTAAAAAATGCATCGATTTATCTCACTGTCTATTGATGAGGTCACACTCAGTTGACAACACATCATGGGTTTGCATTCATGTTTATACTTTTGAGAACCATCTAAGGACACATCATTTATTAACAGTCCATAAAATGATAGAAAATTAGTAATGTCCGAGAACATTTACAAGTTGGATATTTCAAGTTTGCGGGATATAGCGGGAATGAATGATTATAATATCATTACTAAGTTGGTGTGTGTTGGTATAGATGGTGCATCAATAATGCAGGGGCACATAAATGGTCTTTTTTTTCGACTACAAACCATTTTTTTCTCATATATGATTCCAATCCATTGCATGGCTCATAGAATGAATATTTCATACAAAATAGTTAGCACAATTGAGAGTGTTGCAAAAATTCAAAGAGCTTATCCGCGACCCGCATGTATATATGTCTAGCAGTCCCAAAAGATTCCTAGAGTTCCATAAATTTGCAATTAGAGTGACTCACGGTAAAAAGCTTCTAAAATATGTTGATAAAAGGTGGGTTTCCATCTATGAACCTTCATGCATATTTTTTGAAAAATATCCATCTTTGGTAGGTTTTATGTATAAATATTGTAGAGAAGTTGATAAGGAAAAAGATTTGTTGTACCATGTAGAAAACACACAGATATCAAGAGCAGGGTGAATCAATATACTTATAATTTTTACTTATTAAACATTAACATTCATAATAGTAGAAATCACATAAGATATAAAAATTCACACAACATAATATTTATATGGAAACCCTTTCGGGAGAAAACCATAGAGAAAATAATTCTTGGAGCCACTTTCCAAATCCAACCACAACAATAATTATATTACAAATATTTGTAAGTTCCAACCTACTAGAGACACCAATCCCCAATGTCGAGCACCAACTCAACTATGATTTGTGAGCACCAACCCATTGAAAATACCAATCCCCAATGTTGAACATCGACTCATCTATGAATTTTGAGCACTAATCAATGGAGACACCAATCCCCAATGTCGAGCATCAACTCAACAATAAAAACATCCACCCACTGTAGTTGTTTCTTCAACTTGATGATGGTGTATAGATAACTTCTTCCTTATATTTTTGTATATCCATACTTTAAAATTTTCTTATGCACTCCTCACTCTTTAATCTTCTTCAACAACTTTATATTCTAATTTTCTTGATTTTATATCCATCTTTCTTCTCTAATTCTCTTGATATGTCTTCATTAATCACTCCTTTCTTATTGTTCTCTTCCTTCTCTCTTTAGAACAACATCATTATACCATGAGCACACACACTGAAATCACAATTGAATCCACTTATATACCATGTTCATTTCATGAACAAATATGATGTGTTCATGAGTTGGAATCATTTTTGAATATTCATCATGAGTTGGATTTAGTATAATTTGAATTTTGAATATTTTAATTTTTCAAGACTCTCGTGAACATCCGTTGTTTTATCTTGGTCCCACGGCATTACATAACCATCGTGGACAAATTTGTACATTCTTTAAAACTATTATTTTTTGTGTGAGCTATCCTCCTATATATTGTATCATTTGAAGACTTTCTATGGCTTTTTCTTTATTTCATGAAATTATTTCAAACATACCAAAATAATTCAATCTAGTCCTTCATCACGTGAGACACTATTATAACCCATGAAGTACCACAAACACCCATGGAAAAATTTAGAACCTGTGAAGCACTAAAATCACCTGCAAAAAACTTCACGATATGCAAAGCACTAAAAACACCCGCGAACATTTCAAAACCCACAAAACCACTAAAAACACCCATAGAACACTATAAAACCCGCAGAATAATTTTTTTTCTGTGGTGTGTGGCATACCAAATTCAAAATAAAACATATTTTCATAAGAGGAACACATCTATAAGCATTAATGAGTATTTGGAGTTCTATATATGATTCCTCCAGTAATATTTCTTCATCTAGTTTTATTTATGTTTCTAAATATTTTAGCAGTGAGTACGGGAGAATTTTTCATTATTTCTTCAAGAAATAATGACAATATCTTGAGATAGTGGAGTAATTATTCTAATATTACTTAAAATATACCTATCAGTATTCCTTTGACATCTTTGACAATATTTCCAACAATATCCCCCTTTTCATTGATGAAAACCAACCATCTTGCGCAATCTTCCATCTTTTTTCAATTTCTCCCCCTAAATGTATTACTTATTCTTTTGACCCCCTGGATTTAACTCTCTTATTTCTCCCCCTTGATGTATGTATTCTCACGTCTTTCAATTATCCCCCTTTGACATCAATGGTAAAGGAAAAATTCTCATCATACTACTCCCCCTGATAATATGCTTCCATTTAATGACCTGTTGAAAAGGATGCTACTCCCACAGTTTTTCTAAGATGTTCAAAAATTTTCTTTGGAAGAGGTTTTGTAAAAATGTTAGTAATATGTTCTTTTGTGGCAATGTATTCCAACTTAACATATTGATTTGCAACTTGCTCTCTTAGAAAATGATATTTAATGGGAATATGCTTTGTTCTGGAATGCATAAATGGATTCTTTGTGATATTTATTGTACTAGTATTGTCACATAGTATAGAAATTGGAGAATCATATTTTACATTGACATCCTTCAGTGTATGTTTCATCTAGATAACTTGTGTGCAACATGATACTACAACAATATATTCTGCCTTAGTTGTAGATAGAGAAACAGAAACATGTTTCTTGCTCATCCAAAATACTAAATTGTTTACCAAAAAGAAAGCACCTCCACTTGTACTTTTTCTTTCATCTATGCAACCAGCCCAATCTACATTTGTATATGTTGTTAAAGAAAAATATTCACCTTTTTTATACCACAATCCATAATTCACCGTACATTTTAGATATTTCAGTATTATTTTGACATCTTTCACGTAAGTTTCTTTTGGTGGAAGCTTGAAAATGTTCTACCATCCTACCGCTTGCATTACATCTAGTCTTGATGAAGTTACATATAAAAAACTTCTAATCATTGACCTATAAAGAGTCCTGATTTTCTTTCAGGATATTCATCATCCTTACTCAACTTACAACATGTGATCATGGGTGTGCTTACTATATTGCAATATTCCATTCTAAGCTTTTTCAACATTTCCTTAATATACTTGGTTTATGAAATGAATATACCTTTGTTCAGATTGAGAAATTTGTAATCCAAGGAAAAATGATAAATCACCAAGCATGGACATTTCAAATTCTTCTTTTCATTTCCTCATAAAATTCTTTACACATCTTATCCTTACTTCATCCAAAAATTATATCATCAACATAAACAACAACAATAAGCCGATTCTCACCTTCAGTTTTGATTTACAAATTACTGTCAGAAATTCCTTTCTTGGACCCTTTTTGTTGTAGATACTTGTCTAGTCTTGAAGTACTAGGCTTTGGGGCTTGTTTCAATCCATAAAGAGCTTTCTTCAACTTACATACATATTCCTCATTATCTAATAATATGAATCCTTTGGGTTGTTCAATGTAGACTTCTTCTTCCAAATTCCCATTCAGAAAGGCATATTTAACATCCATTTGATAGACTTTAAAGTTCTTATAACAAAGAAATGCCAAAAACATCCTAATGGCTTCTAAACGTGCAATAGGACCAAATGTTTCTTCAAAATCAATACCTTCAACTTGTGCATAGCCTTTGCATACTAACCTTGCTTTATTTCTTACTACTTTCTCATCTTCATTCAGCTTATTTCTGAATACCCACTTGGTGCCAATCACATTTTTGTCCTTAGGTCTTGGAACAAGCTCCCAGGTCTCATTCTTCTCTATCTGATCAAGTTCTTCTTCCATTGCTCCAATTCTAGTGCTCATGCCTTCCCTTTCTTTAGTAAAACGTTTTAGGCTCAACTTTGGATAGTAAAGACAAATCTACATGTCTTTTACATTTTCTAGTCTTCTCCTAGTTTGTACCCCAAAGTTTTTGTCTTACCTATAATATGATTTTTTAATGATTTTTTTGGACTGATCTGGATGGCGTTTTTGTTTCCTTTATCTCAACTTTTTCCTTTTCATCTTCATCTTTCTTTTCATCCTTGTTCGTTTGCTTCTTCAAAATAATCAATTTCTTGTATCATGTTCTAGTTATCATCTACCTTCACATTTTCACTTTCAACAATTTTGAATGTTATCATATTGTAACATTTATAGGCCTTGCTCATTTGGGAATAGCCAAGAAACATACCTTCATCAGATCTAGATTCAAAATTACCCAAGTCTTCGTCATCTTTCTTAATATAGCATTTGCTTCCAAAGACTCTAAAATGTTCGATAATTGCAAGTCTTCCCTTCCAAAGTTCATAAGTTGTTTTTCTATTATTTACTTCAATGTCCTCTATTCATTATATCGATTGATTATCATAATCCATAGGCCCACTTCTATAAAAGAAAGATTTATGCCCAACCTTGTGGCACTTATAACATTCAATGTTAAAATTCATCAGAGGTGAAAATGTGTTGTGATTACTATTTTAGGATACATATAAATTTTTGTTTGGCTTCCTTTAAAAATTTCTTACATGAGATCTACAGTCTTCAACCCTGTGACCAAACATATTACATGAAAAATAATATCCATAAAAGGAATTTTGAAGCCTGATATTATAATGTTTCCTTGGATGAAATGATCTTCTTGTTGAATATTTGTTTCCCTTTAGAGGATTACTATGTAGAACATGAATTTATTTCCTTTTGTAACTTTCATTTGAAGTGTTTGAGTTATCAGGGTCATGCGCTTCTTCCTTTTTGCATTTGTAATCTATGGTAGAAATTTTAAGTGCATCTATATATCTTCTTGATGTCTCATAACTTTTCATCTTTGTAGACTCTTTGGGATATTTTTTTGTAGAATTCTCATTGTAACCAAGATATGCTTTGATAAATGGCGATATATGATTATTAATGATGTTTTCTAAAACGTTAGATCTATTTTCAAACTTCAGATATATATTCAACTTGGTAGTTGATTTCTCAAGTTTATTTCTTAAGGAAACAACTTCACCTTCCATTTTTTCACAATCTTATTATTTCTACTTCAACCGTGTTCTCAAAACCTCATCCATCTTCGTTAACTCTTCTAGTTGAATCTTTAGATCAATGATGATTTTTTTAGAATATCAAATTTCATGTGTCAGCTTTGAATTTAAGACATCATACTCATCTTCTAGATTTTGAAAATACTATTTTCATTTATTAGTTTTCTTTCTTAGGATCTTGAGTTCTTCTAGGGTATAAATGAGTTCACCTCTAAGATCCACTTCAAATTCAATTTTATTATCTTTTTCATATTCTTAAAAGTGTCCAAGAATGTTTAGGGGGAATATGTGGGCCATCTTTGAAGGTATCATTTTGCATGTTCTGAGGATGAACACTCAAGGCATTAAATTTTATTTAAAAATGCTACCATGATGAACAAGAGACCAAATTTTTGGATGAGGTAGAACAGTTGTAATAAATCCCTGAGGTTTTTCTTATTCTTCAATTCCCAGACCTTATGATGAAGTTTCTAGGCTTATCATCAAGTACCTGACGATGGAAGAAAGATGGCATCGAATTAATACCTACCATATGGTTCTACTAAATCATTTCAGAAGAGGTTTTATGGTGATTATTCCATTTCATATTTGCATGTATCTTACAAGTTCTATAAAATAAGTTCAATTGGGTAAAATGGTATATCCCCTTTATCAAGTAATTATTCTACTCATCTACCTACATTTCATGAATCAAAACTCTAGGAAGAATCCTTCTCCCTCACTTCCCTTCACCTTTGTTCATAAAATTAATAAAATACTTGGGGAGGGTATTAGCTTGACTAGGATTCTCAGAAGTAGTTCAAATAAAGGAAAGAATATAAAATTCCATAGCTTAACCCAGGATAACTCCCAACATGGTTTAGATGGTGATATTATAGCTAGATGTTTATTGATCTTAGGAAAAAAAGCGAGAAGGAGATAAATGTTTACATCCATAACAAGATGGAAAATAAATAGGAGGTTATTAAATGGATGAGAAATGACATCAAATAAATCAGGGGAGCCATCAAGGATCTCAAAAATTGTAAGGCTGATAAAGACAATCAGAGCTGAAAACAAGTGATAGATAAGATGGAGGGTCTGGATAAAAAATGCAATCTTCATGCTGATGGTTTTACCCTCTAAATAGGCATCCTAAGGGTCACTGTGAACGAGATAAACAAGGTTAATAAAGGCATTAGAAGATAGAATGAGAGGAAAAAATAAATTGAGAAGAGAGACCAGTACACCAAGGAACTTCTTCATCTCTCCATGCAAGTGCATAATAAAAAATAATAAATGTTATGTGTCATTGTAGTTATGCTAGTTTATTACTAGTGTTGGGCTACACTTGGGTTGTATTTGGGCTATAATTGTGTTGGTTTTGTGTTATTTTCACCAATAGTTTTGGATTTTGATATGTTTTTTCATTGTTTTATTAATTGACACATCTGGATGTTAGATACTTTTTTGTAACAGGGTAGGGTCCTTGGAAAAACCCTCCTTTTTACCTAATATATAAAAAAATAAGAGGCACACATATGTAAGCATCAATTACAATATTAGCTTAAGAGATACTTATCAGTATTCCTTTGACATCAATGACAATATTTCCAACATACCGTTTACAATATTTGGAAACATTACTTACATTAAGTGGTATTCTTCCCATGTTGAAGGAAATCAATTGTTTGAGTATAACATGCTTAAGAGAGGTCCATATATATATTGTTGATTTCATACGGTTGAGAAAACGGGTATGTCAAACTTTAGATATTTTATACCTGTCCCAAGACAATTTTAAAGGGTTTGTATTTGAAAATTGACAAATTTTAACAGATATTAAGTATCCTAACTACTATTTGAAATTCATTATTAAGGATTATTTTTGTATCATCATTAACGAGAAGGAGATACCAATGCATACTTTTTAAAAAAGAGTTGATTTGATAGGAGCATAAATTGAAGTTCCTGTAACACTGTGTTTTATATGACACTGTTATTTCTGATACACGAATGAAATTGAGATAAAATTTGCAAAGCTTATCCACAAAAATTTGAGATCATTTTAAAAGGGATGACCTGCTTGAGGCCATGGGAGTAGTGAATCCCATATTTTGGAACATTTTGATAGTCATAATGAAGAATTAGTAAGTAATTTATTTCTCAAATATATGAGCGCTCTGATTAATCATTTCAACAAGTCCATACAGATAAATGGAGTTGAAATTAAAGGCATTTTGCAAAAATATTTACTAACATCTCAGTCAACACATTTTGGACTTACAATGATTGATCAATATCGGTATCTAAATGAATGAACCAATGGAAAATGGAGCTATCACAAGGCTATGGAAAAAATTGTATTCTAGCCAACAATGTCCTGCAGGAAAATATTAGTGAATATTTTCGATTATATGATCTTTTCCAAATGATAATTTTGGGATAGTGGAAGATGAATGAGTCTTTAGTGTATTTATCTTTTGTTAAATCAAAACTTTTAAATAGATTGAATAAAAATATGGAGACATGTTTTAGATTGTATGTTTTAGCGTTATCCCATGGACACATTTCCTTATGAAAGATCACTTGCCATTTGGACTTCACTTACTGAAAGAAGAGGAGTCACTAATACAGTGAACAACAAAGATGATCTTAATATTGAACCTAGGAAGTGGATGCTCCACTGACACAATAGATACAAATGTATCTAAAGAAAAAGGTTTTGCTCCAGGATTGTTTCATCTACCCATTTTAGCTTGAGTTTTATTATAAATATTCATATAAAAATTATATGAAATATTTATTCCTATATAAAAAACCATATATTGTTACATTATATATGTATGTTTTTGAGTAAAACAATTTCAGTATCCTTATTTCTTATAATTTTTGTGCAATACAAGATATGAAAACAATAATTATGAATAAAACTATGATATTACACTTCACATTGTTATGAAAAACAAAACACCAGAGATGTTATGAAAACAATATATTAATAAAGTGTTGACTGTTACAAAACAATTTACAAAAGTGCAAAATATCTCAATTGCAATTTTCTATTTATATTTCAATTCTTCTCAGTATTACAACTATATAATAAAAGGAATCACCATCAACTCATCATTCTAAGATGCTCCCTTTGGTCTTGTATCTTCTTTCACTAGTGCTCCCAATTTAATTAGATCGTCTATTGCGATCATTGATACTAACAAGATTTTCCCTGTCTTGATTGGTCCACATCACCTACTGAAAGAAAATAGGATCCACATCTGATTTTTGCTTGAACAATATCTCTGGATCCATGTCATGCTCCTTAATTTTTTCTTCAATGCGTTGTTCTGTTTATTTAGAGCACAAGTTTTTTATTTAGTGAAATAACAACATTTAAAATTTTGTGTGCATTCTTGAGATGAAGATCCAAGACCAGTACTTCATTCTTCATTTTTTCATATTTTGACTGCATTTGAACAAAGAAATATTATTAGTTAAAAATAAAAAATATGTAAAATTTAAATGCAAAGAAAGAGTTAAACTTACGACAACTTTATCTTTTTCAACATTTGCAATGACAACAAGGTTTTTGTCTCTAGCCCATTTGTTATAGAAAGCTTGGCTTCACCATTTAAATTCTCCAACCTATTTAACATGACATCCAAAACATTATCATTGTAGTCATTACTTACAATAATGGCACCTAAGAGAGCTTAATTCATTAATACATCTATCTTTGTTGGCTCATTTTGAACTAAAGAAAATAAATGATTTCTTTGGGAATGGTTGTGAAAATGGGAATTTATTTCCTTCATCAAATATTTGGCACAAAATTCCCATGTTTTCAAAGTCTCTATATCCTACATAACAATATCATTAATAGTAGCATAACAACTCTCTGTCAACAAATTATTCAATGAAAAATTAGTTAATTGATCATCATATGGTGGTATTGGTATCTATGTTGGAGAGGGTGTGTTGTATATGGAAATGGGTGTCTGTGCCTGATAAAACATGATCTATCTAGGGAACTTGTGAGCCCTGAATCATATCATGTGATTAAAAGTAGTTAAGGCACTAGTACCACTCTCAATACCCAAGAAATCATCATCAAGATCAATTTGTTGTAAAATGGTGGTGCCCATTGCACTAGGGAGACCACCAAAAGAGAAATTTGGAAACTCTGTTGTTGTCAGATGAACCGTGCCACCACTTTGAGCTAGAAAATATATTTTTTCCCCTTGTTTGAACTTGTAGGATGTGGTGGTGGTGGCATCATTTTATTTTTGGAAGAGGGAAGTGGAACTGCAAAAAAAAAATATGAACAAAACACAAAAATATAGAATTCAATGTTTAGTAAATATAACATAAAATTTAAACTTTGAAGTGATACTAATAATGTACCTTGCAGAGTATGTCTAGGAGTATTTTCTTCCCCTATTGTTGGTTGAATCCTTGTGGATTCCGTTTGTTCATGTTGATGTGGGGAAGTTTGATGAAAACTATCTGAGGAATATTTAAATGTTTAGTAATGATTAAAAAAAAGTATAGTACCATTAATACAATTTTTTAAAACAATGTATGATTCCAGTATTCATAGCTTCACAAACTGATAGTAGTAATACCTAAGGATAAAAAAATTATGAAGTTGCATGTTGCACTTACAATTGAGGGGTGTAATATAACTCCTCATGCATTTTTGTCTTAGAACTATAATAGGAATCAAATGATGATTGTACGTCCACATGTATGAATCCAAAAAATCCTCAGGAGGTTGATGACCTCTAACTACAACTTGTCTTCTTACATGCGATACATTTAATCTCATATGAAAGAATGTGAATAGAAAATTAGATCTATTTGATCAAATAAATACATGAAGCTATTTCGCAATAATTTAAACTTGAAATTTACCTCTTGCTCATCATTTAAAAGACAATTTACTCTAATTTTTTCATCAAGTATAGTTAGAATATGAGTATTCTGTGAGTGTAACCCATGAAAGGCTTCATAATATAATGCAATTATATAACTTGCAACATGAAAATGTTGCATTGTCATTACAAATAGCATTTGAAAAATCAATTTCTTGTCCTATTATATATATATATATATATATATATATATATATATACAACAATTAAATTATTGGCAACTTAGAGAACGAGGATGTAAATAACAACCTAGTACACGTAATATAAGATTGTCTTCCCTGCAACACTATCATAGCCTAAAAAATTCAATCATGCCCTGGCAAAAATATTTGTGGAATGACCTACAAAGATAATACCCTTATGGATTTAGTCAAATTATTAATACATGTACAAAATGAAAAAACATGGTATTATCTTATTGTGATAATAATAGAAAGAAAAAAATTATTAAAAAATAGATTATTACCTACAACCTGCACACCAAAGTGGGATTCTAGATAAATTTTTCTCTGTGTGAGAGAGTATGGATTTTTTTTTCATAGGATTCCTGACTGCATGAGTGAGCACACATGCTGGTAAGAAATTGGATAGTTAAAGTTGGGCGTCTACATATGCATAGACCTGGATGCATGTGCAACTAGGAATTTTCATATGTAGCCTCTCGGTTATACACGCATTTGGACGTATGCATATACATAAGCCCAACTATAAATGTAGTTGGGAATATGTATATGAAGATTCCTGAATGTACATACAAATGGGCATTTACATGTACAAATGCTCGACTGCATGATACAATTATGTCTACATATGTATATTCCTGACTACATGAAACCTCCATACACATGTCTCGTTTGTAGCATCCTTATGTATAGATACCATGTTTTTGGATTGATTTTGCATATGCCCATCTGCATAAAGTTTAGATGATTAGTTTTTGGATCACCTTTTCCCATAAATTTATTTTCCTGCGTCACTATATACATTTTCTCTTATTTTCCATCAACACAAAATCAATATTTTCAAAATTTCCAAAAAAATCCAAGTTGAATTTTGGTAAGGGGTCATAAAATTTTCCCCGGTTACTCTGTATATCTTTGTGGAAATATTATTTACCTTGATGATGGATGAGCATGTATACCGAGTAATTAAGATAGGGAAATTAATTTCTACCTTGTGCTTTCTTTGTTGAAACTTATACAGATCCAACACCTTCTTTACCAATTCCATTAAGAACCATTTATCTCTTGGGTACCTTAACAGTAGCTATAGAGAACTATAAAATCCTCATACTCAGTTAAATGTAAAGGTTTGGAATTGTAAAAAGATACACCCCAAGTGTGATAGTACATTCCAAGCTAAAGTAGTACACCGAAAATTGGATAGATCCTTATCTATCTTATATACAATGGTGTATAAGAAAATATAATTTACTCTTCTGAAATATTTGAGACTTTCTTGCAAATTCAATAGATGATAGAAATCATATATAAAAAATATGGTTCTTGATCCTTGCATGTTCAACTTCTGATATATCCTCATTCATGATGCCAAACAAGTCAAATAGGTGGTCATGTATAATTTTACTATGGTTTGCACTTCTTTTAATTGCTTGTGTAGGGAATCATTGATAAGTTCTCTCCAACAAAAATATTTTTTTACTATTCCTCATGATGTGGATGAATTGATACATCCATTCTTAAAAATATTTAGGCCTAGGAATACCAACCACTCTATTAAGTGATTTTATGATGTCATTGAATTCTAGAATGAATTCACCCCTAGATAGAGTTTTAGGAAACTGGCTTATTATAGGCTTCAAATTCTTAATGTAATTTTATTTTTGATGTTTGATTTAAGTTATTGAATTTTCATTCCAAGCCTGTGGAGCCTTCTCAATGTCAAAATTTAGATATCTATTAAGGTATAGAAGCTTAAGTAATTCATTAAAAGAATATTTATCTAGGTAGATTACTACTTCCCAATCTTGCTTCCTAATTGACCTAGAATCACCATCATAATGGATAGCAGATGTGAGCATAAATTTAGGATATTATACATAAATTGGGATAGCTGCAGTAATCACTAACCCACTATCATAAATGAATTATATCCTTGGTTTTTTGGAAGAGCTATTTACTCTTCTCCATAAATGTGTCATGTCTATGTGATCTTGCTCTGTATCCTCAATGTCAATATTGGAGTCAATGTTTAAAGGGGGTATCACCCCTTGATATTTTTACGTCATTTCTTAATCCTTGAATTTTGAAGACTCATACTTTTATTTTCCTTTTTTTGATTTATACATTAGACTAAGGAAGAGAGATAAAAAATTCACCTATAAATCTCCCTAAACACCTTCTAAACTCAAATAAGAAAAATCTACCTGCTTAACACACCCTGAAACCAAAAAGGATACTTGGTCGAACTCATGCCTTGAACAAAACCTTAAAAAATATGAAACTCAATTTTAAGATAACCTAACTTACCCAACACACTCCTAATCCTAAAACATTGTGCAGAAATGCGATGTTGTTTTCCACCTTCAAAAACCCAATACATACTCTGTCGAGAACTTGAACTTGTTTGACACCCTAAAAAATCCATAAAAAGAGTGATTTGAATATCAAGACATGTTAAACACCTCAAATATTATGAAATATTGTTTGTCAAGGATTCACATGCTTATCATCCCTTAATGTCAAAAACATTAAATTAGGGATTTTGCATCTTGACAGGAAGGTAAAAACACCCAAGTAGTTTATGTCGGAGTTTTTGACCTATCTGTAATGAGGAAAAACCCACCTAATGATAATTTATAGATTTTAGATGAAATTTCACTTCTTCCACATAATGAAAAATAAGTAGATCAAGAAAAAACAATGAAAACTTTAAACAAAGAGACTTAGAGAGGGGAAGAATGAAAAACATCATTCTGAAAAAATGGGACAAAAATAAATAAAAACTCTAATGAAATTTCATTAAAAACAAGGGAAATAATAGAAATTCACCAAGAAACCAACATTTATTGGAAAAAATGATCAAATCATCGAGAAAATCATGATCAAGGGTTAGAGAGCCTTAAAACAAGTCCTCATGATAAACTTAAGAATTTGTACAAGATGAAAATGACATACAAAAATATTCCTTTTATAATTGGCTAATATTAATTACACATCAGATGACACATATAGAGTCAGATATGAATTGACCATTGATGTATTGACATGTAACTTAGAGGTTTGAGTACATATGACATCTCATGATAACATGAAATCTGGTTTCAAAAACTAGACAAATTGATTTCTACATTTTTTGGGAATTAGGGAATGGAATTCATTCAAAAAAGCATTCTTTCTAGTTGACATGTACCGATGTTTTAGATCACCGAAAACCCAAAAAACTAAGTGTATCAGGGTTCAGGGTTTGGAAAACATCAAACATCCAACATGTTTTTACCTTCCCATGTTCTGATGCTTTAGACCCTTGAAAAACCCAAAACACTAAGTTTGTCGAGATTCAGGGTTCAGAAAACATTTAACATTTATCATGTTCTAACTTCTCCATGATTTGATGTTTTGAAAAACCAAAATATTGAAATACATATTGTTTAGGGATTCAAGACTTTGTGGAAATTTAAAAATCATGTGCAAGTCCATAACAAAACCAAAAATAAAAAAAATTGGATTTTCAAAACTCAATCTTGGAACATGGATTTTTTGGAAAATGGATTCACTTCAAAGGCCCTCAAGAACAAATATTTGGTAGGTTACCAAAAATAAATATTAAAACTCAAAATTTTGGATAACAATTGGCTCTGAATAGTGACTTCTTTTGTATTATGAGTAACACAAAGGGAGAGAACTTGATATTCTCTAAGTGTCTTATTCATTAAGCTATGGAGTCAAAGTCAAAAATTTAACAAAGAGAACAACAAAAGCAAAACAAAATAAGTAGAAACTCAAAAGTATAAAGAAAGTAAACAAAACCAACACGAAAGCATAAAGAAAAAACTGATGATACATGAATGGGTTATCCTTATTTACTGTTTGAATAACTTGAGATATTTCCCATTGTGTTGATAATGAGAGGTGTGTTCCATCCAAGTAGGATAGATAGAAACTATTTTCTCCGCATAAGATCTTAATTTTGAAAGTACCTCTCCATAAGGAATCAAACTTCCCATGCACCCCCTTTGGTTCTCTTATTTTGTCCCATAGGAGAACCAAATCCCCTACTTTAAAATATCATTACCAAGCCTTTTTATTGAATATTTTATTCATTTTATTTTGATGTTATGTAATTTTGTAAACCAATTTTTACCTTTTTTTATCTGCAATTAAGCCAAGTAAATAATCCTCTTTTCAATAGAACCTTGAAAAGTCCTTTCTTCCACTACCGTAGCCAACTTTAAAGCTAACAAATCTAAAGAGATAAGAATTTCAACATTGATACCATATATGAGTTGGAAAAGTTGACATGCTAATATATATTTTGGGAGTTATGTGATATGCGCATAATGCATCATATAATGTTATTTATCATGTTTCTCTATCTTCTCATGTACAAGCTTCCTAATTATAGTTACCAAGATCTTGTTGCTCGATTCCACATGACTTTCCTTATGGGTAATATTTAGAAGCATGAGATAATATGTGATCCCATATACATAAAAAAATTCCATGAGCTCATAGGATGAAAAATTTGAAGCATTTTCTTCCATGATCTTGTTAAGGAACATCAAAGCTTATTATAATGTTCTCCTTAACGAAGTTGTAGGAAGACAACTTCAGAAGTAACATTCTTTACAATAATGCATTCCAAACCACTTAGTGAAATAGTCAAGTTACGATCAAAACATAAATATGTCCAACACTTGAAAAGGGATTTAATACACCAATGAATTCAATTCCCAACTCCCGGAAGGGTTCTTCTATTACAAATAAACTGAGAAAAAGAGATACTAATTTGGGTAGACCAACAAATTGTTGGCAAGCTTCACAATTTTGGTACCCATGCAGATGCATCTTGGAACAAGGTAAGGAAAATAGTACCTTTCTCAAAAGATATTTTGTGTAGTAACTGGTGTTGAGAAGTCACCTCCACAAGATAGGTCATGAAATACTTCCAAAATCTTACCCTATTGATCCTTATTTACACAACAAATAGACACTCCATCTATTCCCCTCTTATAGAAACCATTGTCCCATAACAGCATACTATAGATGATCTTAGATTCACAATTATCTTCTCCTTAAGATCTAGGTTTTATGAAATTATCCATATAGTGAGGAAGTAGGCAATATTTTAATACCATCTGTTGGTTTTTCTTATGAAAACACAACATTGAGATTTCTACTTTATCTTCTTCTTCATTCGGTTGTCATGTTTCCTAGGACTATTTTCAGCTATTAGTTGACATAAACCATTTCATGTACAAGTTTAGTTGGTTTTATATCTAAACCATACTTTTCTACTTTGTCTATCAGTTCCCCTCTATTTCCTAACTCTTTTGAGTTAAAATGGACTTCACTACTATCTCAGGAACTATTACCAAAGTGTGGGTGTTCAAGATATAATACCTGAATTTTTTCAGTGCCATAACCACAATGTTAGTGTGTTTATTGATCTTTGACATCTTTAATTCATGGGATTTTAGTGGAAAACACATGCATGAAAAATGGGATTCAACACCTTCGACGTTCTTTTGAACCAAGATAGTAGACATAGTATGGTTCGAGGCATATTTGTACATGATAAAATCCTTGTGAAAATATGGACACACCAAAATGGGGGCATGAGAAATGGCCTCTTTGATATAATTGAAGAAGTGTTTCCATCAACATTCCACTAGAATGGGACCTTTCTTTTCATTATTTCAACTATGTATCTTGTCTTCTCAGTAAATTCAAGAACACATATTTTCAAAAAATTAACTTTACCAAAGAAAGAGTAGACACCCATTTTACTTGTTGGGAAAGTAAGGCTATGTATGATATTTGACCCACCAAGATAAATCAATAGTTCCTTTTTGTAATGATTTTTCCCAACAACTTTCCTTTAGTTACCCAAAAATTGGATTTCTCAGGTTTCAAAGAAATCCCATGCTGATGAAATCTCTCTAACACTTGATCCAAGCGCTCATAGTGGTCTTGTATTTTATTAGGAAAAACCATTAATCATCAAATTATACAATAATGATCTTTCCCATCAAGTATTAGAAGGCTAAGTCCATTGCACTTTAAAATGTGGCTCCAACATTAATTAACCCAAATGACATTCATTGATAAGTAAAGGTACCCCAAAGAGTGGTGAAATTTGTCTTGTGTTGATATTCCTTTGTAACTTACCTAGAAAATATAGCTAACATAGATACCATCTTCAGAATATGGCATTGTTTACAATACTTGATCCATTATGGGTAGAGAGTAATTATCCTTTAGTGAGGAATGCTAGATTCAAGCTGTGGAAAATTCAACACAGATAAAAATCTCTCCATTATTTTTGTGTAATTAAAAAATATTAGTGATCCACATGTCGAATGGTGGATGGGAAAGATTGTCCTTGCATATAAGATATTTTTGAATCTATAGGAAGGATCAGTACCTGAAATCATCGGGATTATAGTGCCGCTAATTGCTTTCTTGTATGTGATTGTGCATCATAAATTAAGAGGGATGTTATGTTGAACATCCTTGGGATTGAAATACTTCAAGTATGAATATGACCAAGAAAATGCATCCATGTATTTCCTTAATAATGCTAAAAAAATCGTGTTTCATCTTATGAACAACACTTACCAAGGTGAACAATTGGTGGTTGTTCTACAGTTCCCATGTTCACTTGTTCAACTTGTGTAGAAGAGTTAGGATCAACTTGTTTCTTTTACTTGATGAAGTGATCATACTTATCAAATAGTCCTTTAGGAGAGGCTAAACCTTTGGGGATCTTGTTTCCTATAAGTTGTATAAATTCTCCATTTCTCACTTGTTCCCTCGCACCTGTGATAGACTCATGAAAATCATATTTACTACCTTTAAAGTATAGTCCATTGAAGTTATCTAAATTTTAAAGAAAATAAATGATCTAATGATTACCATTAAAGACCTGTCAGTTTGCTACATTTTTTGGAACACTAGGAAGAGAGATCACTTTGATAATGTATTTATCCTCTTTAAACTCTAGATGGGGAAGGAATAAAGAAGTAGACAAAACTGGTGAATTAACTTTATCATTATCATCATTTAGAACTTCCTTGATGGTGACCACTTCAAAGTCCTGGATGCAGTCCCATACCCTATTCTTGTAGTGTTTTAGGAGATCATTCCTCACCTGATATAGGCCCTTAACATAATTCATAATAATCTTGGAATCATCTTGATATTTGAGATTCTTAATTCCTTTCTCTTTCTCCATTTTCAATCCTAGCAACAAATATTCATATTTTGTTGTGTTATTTGTATTTTCAAATTGTAATTTAAAAGAAAAAGGAAAAATCTCTTCTCTAGGAAATATAAGTACCACACTAGCTCCAAATTAGAAGTAGAGAAGCTACCATAAAATTCCATAGTTCATGCCTGATTAAGGTCATCTTTCATGAATATGCTTGGAGAAAAATTTGTTAGCCAAAATGTTCCCCTTGCACATTTTGTGGCTAACTCCCTTCATTCTTCCCTCCCTTGTGCCTTAGTCATAATTTTTTTCTTTTTAGGCACTCAAGACCTTCTAGAAATGGTACCACTGGATAGAGCTTTTTCTCAGCTTTCCAGAATGGTAAATTTTTCCTCCTAACTCCACGTATTTTTGAAGTTATGGCTCAGCGGAGTTTTTGTGGGAAATTTTCCCCTGAAAGGCCCATAACTATTAATATGTTGCCATGTGTCCTCGGGACCATTGGAGGGCGGAGGTAAACTTGGAATTTTTATCAAGTGATTCGGCAATTTTTCAAAAGGAATATTTCACCCCGAAGGTCCACCAACAAATGAGATGATGCCATGTGTCCCAGGGGAAGAAATTAGGAAAATTTCCTAAGTAATGGCGTAAAATTTTCTGCCCCAAGGCCCGCACCAACCACACTACGCCACATGTCCTTAGGCCAAGAAGTGGTGGAGGGCGGAGATGAAGTTAGAATTTTGACAAAATGTTTGGCGAGGACGCAAAGTCAAATTTTTCCCGCAAGGTCCGCATCTAATGGCCTCATGCCACGTGTCTTAACACCCGCGGACCACAGAGGGAGATTTTAAAATTTTGGCGAAGTGTTTCAATTTGGTCAAAGGAAAATTATTGGTCCGAAGGCCCGCTGACTAGTCAGATCGCGCCACGTGTTCAAAGGTGTCGGAATTTCGGCCGCCGGGGGAAACATTGGGAAATTTTCCCAAAGGTTAGCGCAAGAGGGAAGGTTCGCCCCAAAGACCTGCATCTAATGGGAGATCACCACATGGAATCAGACTGGTGGAAGGCAGGGGAAATTTTCCCAAAGCAAAATGTGAAAAAAATTCAAAGGAAAGGCCTGTCCCCCAAAATGCAAGCCAATGGGATTGTGCCACGTGTCCAGTGGCGGCAAAAAATGCAAGACAGGCCCATAGGGAAAAAGGGAAGGAGAAAACCCGTAGCCAATGGGGTTTAGCCATGTGTCCAAGTTAGAAAAATGGTCAACAATGACGAAAAATTTAAGAGGAAATGCCTGCGGCGAATCACATGTTGCCACATGTCCTCAGGTTATCGGCCCGACGAAGAATTTTTGGAAAATTTTCCAAAGGCCAAAACGATGGAAAATGAAGCACAGAAGGACCACATCTAATCAAAACATGCCACGTGGCACTAGGAGCTTTAGACCACAGGGATTTTTTGGGAAATTTTCCCAAATGCAAAAAAGTGGGAAATTTTCAAATTTTTTGGCCCGCTAACCCATTTTGGCTCTATTTTTCCCTAAATTTTCAAATGGCCATAACTTTCGATCCAGAGCTCAGATTTTCACGTTCTTTATATCAATGGAAAGATGGTGAAATTCTCTACAAGGTTTCTGGGTCAATTTTGTATTTTGGTGGATTTTAGAGAGAGAAAATTGAAAAATTCCTAGGGCACGTGGTAATGAATAGAAATGACATTTCAACCACCATTTTTAATGAAGAATGGCTCACATTCTCTCCCAGCATGGCAAAAAAATGTTAGGGAATGGACCTATAGGAAGGATGCCCATGCTGTTTTATTGCATTTTTGGTTGGTGGTTGAAACTCTCCCATTTTTCCTGTAGTTCTCTCTCCTGGGGTCGTTCTTGCATGGTAAAAAGCTAGATTTGGCTCATTTTTTGATAAGGTTGAACATTTTTTCATGTATTGCAGGCCCCTTCTTTCACCTTAAAAGTGATTTTGTGGAAAAATAAAACCTCTTCCAAGACTATAACCTATTTTCTGCCTCTCAGATGTTGTAATGCATGTGTTTTTATAGTGGAAATGACAATGTAGGCTTTGTGAATGAGTTTTAATCCTCTATTTGTGTTGTTTGATTCATTTCTGACCTTTCATTACAGTTTATTATTTTGCGCATGAAGTTTGGTTGCATTTCTATGATCTGTGTCAATCTGTAGAAGTAAAAAATGCTCACCACTCCTTGGTGCATCGCCTTATTAGCATTAGTTTCAATTTTTTGCATTCTCCATCTCTGTCCCCTTTGGAATTTAGAGTAGGATCTTGAATTCAAACCCTCTGTAACTACAAGTGATACACCTGATCAAAGGAGTTGAGGAACCAGCCTCTAACCTGGAGATTATTTTCCCATTTTTACAAGTCCCATACTTGGGGAAAAGATTCAATGTTGTGCAATCACACTGGATGTCCAAAATGTCAAACTAGAAGTCTGATCAACATCCAGGGGTGTTTCTGATTTGTACCAATAGTTTTGGCACGCCCAGTGGGACCTTAGAGGTCTTTATCCTCATTGCAACAACATTTATGTGCATTTGTTGAAATTTTCTTGCTTAAAAGATCCCTAAAGTGCACATCTGGCGACTTTAAGGAAGAAGAATCAACTGGTTTTAGCAATACAGACCTGAAAACTCATGAGAAGAATCACCACAAGGTCAAGAGTTAGAGAAGAATTTTTTTTTTTTAGTATCTACAGTTATCTCCAAGAAGAAGGCAAAGAGGGAGGAGAATTCAAAGGTCTCCATCTCCACTAAATAGAACTCTATCAACTCCTCCACCTGATAGGCCTTTCATTCAATCAACAAGGGTTATAAGGCCAATCAGAATGGCACAAAACAACCCCTATGTCAATTTCAATGGTAGCAGCCCACTTTCCCTCAATGCAAAAAATCTAATCCCAGTTTTAGCATTAAAGAACATTCCATACTTTACTGGAGAGAATTAGACCACTCCTGGTGATCATGTCAAGGCTATTGCTAATATTTGTGCAATCCATGAGATTAATGAGATGCAAGTTGTTGTCAAATTTCTGGCATCTTCATTCAAAGGGAAAGCTTTGCAATGGTTCCAGATTCTTACCTCAGGTTCTATCCAAAATTGGAACCAGCTATGTATAGCCGTCCATGAGCAGTTTGGAGAAAAGGGAGATAACTTGTCCCTTTTGGAACAGCTGACCACCATCAAGAGAGCTCCCAATGAGCAGTTGACTGACTTCAAATTCATGTTTCAAATGACTTGGGAAAGAATTCCAGTGGCAGTAAGGCCAACATTAGAAGGTGCTTTTCTATATTACCTTAAAGCTTTAAATTCTGATATTTCTATGTTAATTCAATCCATGGGAGGCACAACTATCCCTGTTGCTTATAGCATTGCCATTAGAGCTGAAAATTGTTTGATTCAAGATGAAAAGCTAGCTCCTAGGCCTCCAATGCCATTGTTTCCAAGTTTAGAGAGCCCAAGTACTAGTCAAATGCCTAATTTAGCTCCTATTCCTACTCCTAGAAATTAGAATTCAAGTGAAGCTTCTACTTCATCTTCTAGTGCCTCAAATGAACTTCAAGAAGTCATGAAGAAATTGAAAAATTTAGGTAATGAGCTAGTTACACTCAAGAGGAAACAAGCCAAAGGTTTTAGACCTTCTTTCCAGCCTCAAGCTCAACCTAACAGGCAGCCATACCAGCCTCAAAGACCACCCAATCTAGCTGCAAATCAAAATCAACCAAGACCTCCTGCCAATAGACCATTTCATCCCTATAATCCCAATGTTACATCTGCCTCTAAAGCAATAGTGCCAGTGTAAAACAACATAGCTCAAGAGTATGATTGGTGTTTCCCATGTAATGAACCTCACAACTAGTTTATGTGTTTCACTGGTTCCTTAAATCAAGAATTAATGGTGATAGCTACCAGTGTGGAGGGTGAGGGGAGTCAAGGAAATAACCAACAACAAGAAACATTCCAGCAACAATCAGCTCCAAATGATACCACACTTGTAAACTGGCAGGAAGAAGATTTTTGTGGCATGAATCAAACAACTTCCAAAGTGTTGTAGCCAACACAAGGTCAAAAAGGAGAAATTTGGGTGAAGAACAACCATTGGCTCCAAGTAATCCACAATCTTCTATCACTCCACAAATTATTGGCAAACAAAAATGCAGTTCCAAACACGCAAGGGCTGCCTAAAACAACTCCTAGGCCAACTCCAATGCCAATTGTTTCTGCCCATGTGCAAGGAATGAATGTGCAGGCCAAGGGACAGCAGAGAGAGACTTCATCTCCATTCAACATCATTGATCAGATGAAGAAGACAAATGTAAACATATCAATGTGGGAATCACTATCCATCCCAGGCCAAAGATATTTGCTACAAGATGTCATGAAGGACTGGATATCTTCAAATCAGCAAGTCCAAATGCAAGAGAAGGTACTCACAAATGCTACCCAGCCTTAGGGGAATCATGGAGGATAGCAAGGTAAAATGTTGAAGCCCCCTCCATTCTATGTTTCATTGATCATTGGAAACCATTTAGTACACAATTGCATGATTGATTCTAGAGCAAGTAGTTTAGTAATACCCAAGCAAATAGCTGATCAGTTGGGAATTCAATATGAAGTCATATCCAAAGGGATAGTGTAATTAAATGGGACAGTAGTAACAACAGTTGGAGTGATAAAATACTTGAGTCTTACTTTGCATGCATGCCCCAACATTGTTTTTTTGTAAGATATCTCGGTAATAGACCTTCCACCACTCTTTACCCTATGTCTGTCAAGGGATTTCACAGCCAAGATTGGAGGTTACTTATCTACTGATTGGTCACACATGTTGTTCAGAACAAGATATGGAACTAAAGCCACAATCATATTTGATCCTATTACAAAATTTCACATTGAGCCTTACACTCCAAGCCAAATCAATACCAATTGTTCAACGTTTGATCAAGAGGATTATCCAAGCACTGATGAAGCTAACACTAAGGTTAGAAGTATCCCAGATCTGAATCTTGATGAATGGGCAAACAAGGTGCATGCTTTTGATCCTTATCAAGAAATAGAAGAATCTGAGCTAGGAGTCTATTGCATGCATGAAGAAAATCAGCCTATCCCTAGCATCACCAAGCCAGACCACAATGATGACAATGAGGTATGGAAATTGTTTTTTGATGGATCAAGGAGTAGACAAGGTGTAGGAGGGGGAGCTATGCTTGTTTCACCTCAAGGAGTTAAGTATTATTCAGCTTTTAGATTTCAGTTTTCATGCTCTAATAACACTGTTGAATATGAAGCTTTGATACAAGGATTGCATTGGTCAATCAAGAGAGGAATAAAGAACTTGCAAGTCTTTGGTGACAGTGAGTTGATTGTCAACCAAGTTAAGGGGCAGCATGCTATAAATAATTATCTACTCAAGTGCTACAAAAACAGGGTGTGGGACCTCATGGAATATTTTGAAGGTTTTGGCATCAAGTCCATTCCTAGAAAAGAGAACCAAGTTGCTGACATGCTTGCAGTAGTTGGAGCAGCCTTTGATGTTGTTGAAAGCATCCAAAAGGATAAGGTACATCCAAATATCCATGTGATTGTAAGGCCTTCAGTGCTAGAAAACAATGTAAGTTGGCAAGTGTTCAAAAATTATCAAAAAATCATCCATTTCTTGCAAGAAGAGGCTGAGTTCTCAGCTAAAAATCAGGAAAAGTTGGAGCAGCAGTATGGTGACCAAGTGGTACAGCTGAGAACCAACAAACTACCAAAGGGACTTATTACTTTGGAGTCCATTTTCAATCCTAATGATCAGGTTAGGAAGGAGAAAGCAAACATCCAAGTCAAGGGAGAAGATTCAGTGTCCATCTTGGTGGAAGAAGGCAAATCACTCCAAATTGGTAAGGTGACAATTGAGCAAAAAAGGTATGAGTTCATACATCTTTGTCAAGAATTCTTTGATGTGTTTGTTTGGAGCTATGAATATTTGAAAGGTTTCAATCCCAAGTTAGCTCAACACACCATTGAATTGGATCCAAGTACTAAACCCATCAGGAAAAAAAAAGGCCAGTCAATCCACAAATGGAGCCTCTCATGAGAAAAGAATTGAATAAGTTGATAGAGTCAAGAATCATATTCCCTATCAAGCATTCTAGTTGGGTGGCCAATTTGGTTCCAGTTAGAAAGAAGAGTGGGGAAATCAGATTGTGTGTTGACTTCAGAGATTTGAATAGAGCATCTCTCAAGGATCATTATCCACTTCCTTCCATGGAGCAGATTTTACAAGTTATTGCTAGCTCTGAGAGGTTTTCATTACTTGATGGCTATTCAGGGTATAATCAGATTATGGTAAAAGAAGAGGATCAGTTCAAGACAGCCTTTACAACCAAATTGGGAACTTATGCATACAGGAAAATTCCATTTGGGTTGTCCAACGCTAGAGCTAATTTCCAAAGAGCAACGGACATGGCATTCAAGGATTTGATTAACAACATGGTGCTAATATATCTTGATGATATCACTGTTTTTTCAAAAAATGCAGTAGACCATATCTTTCATTTGAGACAAGTGTTCCAAAGGTGCAGAATTTTTGGAGTATCCTTGAATCCTAAAAAGTCTATTTTTCTAGCCCATGAAGGAAATCTCCTTGGCCACATTGTCTCCAAAGAAGGATTAGCAATTGATCCAGAAAGAGTTGAAGCCATAAGAGCACTGCCATTGCCAAGCCACAAGAAGGCCCTTCAAAGTTTCTTAGGGAGGATAAATTTTGTTTGGAGGTTTGTCCCAAATTTTGCAGCCCTAGTCAAGCCTATCACCAAGATGTTAAAGAAAAGCATAGCTTTTAAATGGACAACAGAAGGCAAGGGAAGTTTTGAAGTAATCAAAGAAGCCATCTATCAAGCCCCAACTCTCATTAACCCAGATTTCTCCAAGGATTTCATCCTCTATGCAATTGGAGGTGATGATACTATTTCTACAATTTTGGTACAACAGAAAAAAGACAATGATGAGCAGCCAATTACTTTCTTCAGCCAAATTTTGGAGGACTATGAGGTGAGGTATTCCTTCATTGAGAAGCATGTTCTTGCAGTAATCAGGAGTTTGAAGAAATTCAAGCATCTAGTTTCAAACAACAAGGTTCAATTGCTGGTTTCTCATGTGGGAGTTAAAGATTTCCTCCTCAACAAAGAGCTAAATGAAAAGAGAGCAAATTCATCAAATTGGTCAGAGGAATAGGATTGTGTGAGCAGCTGATTTTAAACAAACAAAAGGAAGCATCCTACGAGAAAGAGGTTATTTTGGCATTACAAGACAACCATGAGCAAGGGAGCACTCAAGAGGAAAACAATGGTGTCCTCACTCCTTACTGGACCCAAGACATAATGCACTTCCTAAGCATAGGTCTATGCCCTCCAGAGATGAACAAGACCAAAAGAAGACACTTTATATTACAGGCTATCCCATATGCCCTTGTTGATGGTGTTTTGTTCAAAAGGGATGTGAATGGAGTGTTGCTGAGATGCATTGGTACAAATCAGATTCGCAGGGGTGTTAGAAGAGTTCCATGGTGGAGCAGCTGGGTGGTCATTTTGCACCAAGAGTGACAGCTCTAAAGATCATGAGAGCTAGCTATTATTGGCCCAAGATTTTTAGTGATTGTTATGCATGGATCAAGAGGTGCAAGAATTGTGCATTCTTCACGGGTAAAGAGAGACTAGCTTTCCTTCCATTACATCCAATTTCAGTTGACCAGCCATTCATGCAATGGGGTTTATACTTCATTGGAGTCATCAATCCTAATTCAAGCCAAGGGCACAAATGGATTCTAACAGCAACAGATTATTTCACCAAGTGGACTGAAGCAGTAGCACTCAAGGAAGCAAATGAATCTAGCATCCTAGATTTCTATGAGGGAATAGCAACCAGATTTGGCGTACCTGCTACAATAATATCAGATAATGCATTGGAATTCATTAGGTCCAAGGTGACTGAATGGGCTGTCAAGAATGGGATCTACCTAAGTACTTCATCGAACTATTACCCTCAGGGTAATGGCCAGGCTAAGTCTACAAACAAGAACTTGTTGAGGATCATTAGGAGGACTCTTGATGAAAATAAGAGGTCTTGGCATACTAAATTAAAATCAGCCTTATGGGATGATAGGATAACTCCCAAGAGATCTACAGGTAACTCTCCATTCAAACTTGTTTATGGAAGAGAGGCAATTTTGCCCATGTCACTTGAGTTGCCAACATTGAAACTCATGAAACAGTTGGAGTTGTTGGAGTTTGAGCCCATGGAGGTTAGATATGCAAAATTGATGAAGCTCCAAGAAATCAGAAATTAGGCATCCCAAGTAATGGAGAGGGATCAGGCTTTGATAAAGAAGACATTTGATAGAAAGGCTAAGAATAGATCTTTCCAAGTTGGAGATCTAGTGTTGAAATGGGATGCAGACAGAGCAAAACCGGGAAGGCATTCAAAATTTGATGCCATTTGGAGCCGCGAATTTAGCAAAAACCTTAATTGGTGGGGAAAAAATATTGTTTGCCTAACATTGGTATGTGTGATTCTAAGAACCCTTTTGTTCTAATAGGGGAGAACAAAACTTCATTTTGATGTCACTTTTAGGCATTTTGGTACTATCTGGGCTAAAGGTCGTAAAAAAAATACAAATTTTTTTATTTTGTTTGGTTCTATCAACGAGATCTTTGATCTCATATTCGTTTTCCAGTATATACAGTGCCCCCTCTGGGAACAACTTACGGGTATTCGTCGTGCTACTCTGCACTTAACACACCCACCACAGTTGCCTAACGTCGTCTGGGCATTCGACCCTATAAATCGACATGGATAATAAGGACACATACACACATCTTGTGGAGCTCCCATCCGTTTGTGATCTTTCCCAAACCCCTATCCGTACTGCTACTACCAACGTACAAATTCGGTCACATGCGTTACACCTCTTTAGTACCTGACGGTATATTGAAAGTGTGATCTTCTTCCATGTTTCCCACGGTATATCAGAAGGAGCGTATATAGAAAGGTTTTGTATATCGGTCTAGTGGTATATTGAAGGAGACCATAACCTGGAGTATAAGAGCCTACCCTTTGTCAGAAATTTAGATTGCATAAAGGGTAAACACACCAAAGTTCTCTTGTCAGATTCGCATTGCTTCGAGGAGACAACCATTTTGCATAAACCAAAGATCAAGATTTACTTGAGTTGAAGACTATGGACAGATGTATATGGAACAACAACAAGATCACTTGATGATTGGAGACACAAGTTCAATTTGACGGGGCCAGTAAAAGGGCCAAGTTGATCATCTTGGTTTGGCGTAACGTACGATGTGCAACCCCGCATTAGAATCCCTCGGCCAAGGAGGCTGGATAATTTGAGCACATCCTATGAGGCAAAGAACAATAATGCCAATCCTCAACCTACCCACACGCCTACTCCTCAAGTTCAACAAGCCACAATGAAAGGTTGACGTTTTTTTTAGACGATTGCTACTTTGAGGGCTCTCTATGGCTTGGAAAAGAGATAGTGATAAGAGCCTCGTCCTAATTGTTTTGCGAGCACTTTCCTCCTCCTACAAAATCTTTGTGACTAACTATTAAGATTAGTGAACACACATCACCTTGAGAAAGTCTGTCCAATCTACTCCAACAAGAAGAGCAATGAACAACAAAGATCATAAGATGAGCAATCACTATCTTTCCAATCATAAAGGAAAGGGGAAATTCCGGTCCAATAACGAAATCCCCCACAAAATCAAAGTCAACAAGGACCACAGTCAACGCGACAACACCAAGAAGTGTCCCATTGCAAATAAGAGGGGGCACACCCAATGACATCAAAGATTGTTGGTACACTTCATACAAAAAAGGTTAATAAAGCATTCAAAACCAACACAACAAAAGGGTGCGTTGGGTAGGTGGGGGGTGGCGGGGGTTGGTCTGGTAAACAACAATGAAAATTAAAGGAAAAAAACAGTAAAAAGGTATACACAACAACAAAAATCAAGGGCCGAAAAATGTTTACTTGAAAAAGACAACCCCAAACCAACACAGGGTACATGCCGAACATAGGTGATTCAAATGAAGGACAAACCCCATGGCAATTCTACCCAATTTGATGAAGCCAGAAGCAGAAAGACACCAAGTCCCAAACAAGATACCCGGATGTTGACAACCCTTCGGGTTGGTACCACACTCCGGCCAACATGCTGGACGCAAGGAAGGAAAGGATTGGTTCTACACACTACGTGACTACGCTCCTACAGAACCATGGTCATTAGGTGATGGACTCATCCTTGATCGTGTCAAGGGGAATGGAAACATTTCCACTACCCTCTTAGCACGCTGACTGTGCAAAATCATTAGAGGAATTGTATTGTAACTGGGTTGACTCAGGATTTGATACAGTTAGGTCAAATCATTCTGATCACAAGGGAAAAGGGGACATTCTGGTTGATGAGTATAATTTCTTTTTTTTCTTTCTTTTTTGTTCCTCCTCTTCCTCTTTCATCTTTTTTTTTTTTCTCTGAGGAAGGAAAAAAGAGAAAAATAAGAAAAAGGGGCATGGGATTAAGAGGATAAGGCAAAGAGGAAAAAACCAAAAAAAAAAAAAGAGGTTCAGGGTTCCAAAGATTTGTAGCCACGCACCAAGAGCTCCAAATGTGGGAAGTATGTTCAATTTGATTTTTTCACAAGGATGATCAAGCTCTAGTGGCCAAAGACACACCAATCTGAGAACTATTGACATCGCAGCATGGGTCACATCAGTTTTGCTCTCCAAAACACTTTCCAAAGGCCAACCTGGTGCCAAGATGGCCTACAATCAAGCACACCAACAATGACAAGTGTACAATTGCCCTAGCTGGGAAAAGCAACACAGAGGAGGAACCCTTCAGAAGAACGAACACAAGGAAGAAGAACACATATAGAGAACACATATAGAGCTAAGGAAAGCTTGATTGGTTGCACACCGATCGTGCGGCGGGGGTGGGTCAATGAAACCAAGTCATTCGCGCTTGCCAAGACTTCAGCTTTTGTGTTGGTGAGACACTAAAGAAAGATGTGGATATATTGTCGAAGAAAAGAAAGAAAGAAACAAGAGGGTCAAGCCTTTTCTTTGAGACATTTTCAGAAGTTCAAGAACTTTAGGGGGAGGGTGAAGTTGAAGGAGACCGTTCGTGGGGAGAAACAAGAGACAAAAAAGAGAGCTAGAGAGATGGGTGGGGAGGTGATAAGGAAGGGAGGAAAGGGGGGGAAGATGGGTGGACAAAACGGGAGGGGGAAGGGAAGGGAGAGAAGGGGAAGGAAGGGAAAGGCACAGCAATGAGTTCAAGACTTACCTGGAAGCTCATGGGAGTCGTCAAACAAAATGCCTCCTACTCACACACACAATCGAGGGTTATTTTGAGAGAAAGAAATTCATACTATCATGGAAATGGTGCGATTGATGATTGATGACTCAGTTTTTTTAACAAAGACATTTTTGGGTCCAGAAGAATAGAGACTTTTGCAAAGGAAAAGAACTGTAGTCGATTTGTGAACAGACGTCCCACAGAGCTTTGAGGAGTGATGAGAGTAGTAAGCAGCAAGTAGAGTAGCAAAGTGACACTTGCAACGGAAAGCATGGGCAAATCAGAAACCATCAATTGCCACTAAAGAGTAAGTTTTGGGGTGTAAAGCTAGCCCTAGCATGCACATACCCAAAAAGAAGAAACATTGACACGTTGGGGATAGAAACGCGCGATGAAAAAGGGACGAAGAAGAAAATGAGAACGCAGGCCGATTAAGTTATGATATGGTAGAAAATGAAGAAGCAGAAGAAAGAGAAGAGAAAGAAGAACTTGGGTACCAAATTATGGGATACGAAAGCAAAGAAGATAACAAGTAGGGGATTGATGAGTTCGTGAGAAGCAGAGCAGAAAACACGTCGGCTCCCACTCAACGACTCAAGACAATCAGGATGATCTTTGCTCTAGCTGCACATTTGGTTGGGAAATTCCACCAAATGGTAGTGAAAGTGCCTTTTCGTAATGGAGATTTGCATAAGAGTCTCTATACTCAGCCTGAGGGTTATGTACTACCAGCAAGAGATGAGAGGATGTCGACTATAAAATCTCTATATGGCCTAAAACAAGGCAACCCCCCCGGGCATGGTACATAAAATTGATGAGCACTCTAGTCATGATTCGAAAGGAAGCCTTATGACTCCAATATCTACCGCAAAAAGCAAGGGGGGGAGATTGTCATTGTGTTTGTTTATGTCACCGATTTCTAAGTCATTAGAGCAGTTTTTAAGATGCACGATGCAACAAAGAAGGATTTTAATCAATCGTTCGACAAGGACAGATCTCGGCTCAATACTCTTGTCTTGGGTTGGAAGTATGTAACAAGAGAATCATAATCTTTTGTGTCGCAGTTAAATACACCAAGCCACGCTCGAGATAAAAATTTAGATGATGGACTTTCACTCACTATTGCTATACCTTGGAAGCGAGACTCAGTTATCGTCTTTTCGATCCATCACCATCGGTGAATGCAACTCTACTATTGGCATTTGATCGGGAGTCTCATTTACCTGACAGATACTAGCCAGATATCAGCTTGGCATTCCCCTATTTTCACGCTTCAATGCCAGACAAAATATGTCATTGGAAAGCCGCAAAGAGACTACTAATGATATCTAAAGGGTACGTTGACCTTGTTCTATAGTACACGAAGAACGACAACTTCTCTTGATAGGATATAGATTCAATCATTCATGCAACATGTATGATAGGAATCAACATTAGGCTTCGTCGATCTTTATGGAATCTTGACCCGATATCCATGGGGAGCAGAAACAGAACTTTGTTTTCTCTCTCTTCTACAGAAGCAAAGTATCGAGTTGCCGGTGAGTTGTTTGTAAGCAGAGGCTACACCCCGAATACTGGAAGTGAATTGTCTACCAGCCAACACACAGCAAGCTACTCCAGTATAATGTTGATAATGAGGAGTTCTGAAGCTGTTCTCAATCCAGTATTTCATTGAGATAACCAGCATATGAAGTACAGTTTTCATTTCATACAACGAGCATGTCTTGAAGCCAACAACAGCTCAAGTTTCTATCCTACAGCTGAAGAACAGACAGGCGATGTTTTTCATTTCACTAATCAGTGGCACGTGACAAATTCACCGACTGTGTCGAGAGTCCCTCGCCACGTGATTGAAACTATGAAAAATTAAGGGGGAATGTTCGCATATTAGCATAGGCATATTTATTACATTTTATTGCATTTCTTTTCTTTAATAAGTGCACATTTGCACTCTAATCTAGTGCTTGCATTCATATGTTATGTGGATAACATTCAATATTGGTATTAGTCGTGAAAAACAAACAACTACACATCATCCAACTCCTAGACCTAGAACTCGAAAAGTCAGTCAAACTCGTGTGATGTGAAATTGGTGAGAGTGAATGAAGAGGTCAATCTTATTGCCCCCCTAATGAGCAGAGTTGTTTGTTGAATGATGAATGAAACAGTGATCCATCTACGTTCAGGAGGAAAGCTCAGGAAGGAAGGAAAAGGAAAAAGCCTCTACAATCAAAAAACTTGGAAAAGAGCATTCCAGTGGATCAGAGGATCAGTCAGTGATGAAGAAGAACCAAACACATGGGCAAAACCAACTTGTCACATTTAACCGGGAAGAGAACGGACAAGAAACCCCATTGGAACGAAAACCATTGGATGCAGGATGGATATTCAAGACTCTAAGTACAAATCAGATGGGACTATGAAAGCTTTAAATTATAAGCAAGGGGATATTGACAAGTTCTAAAGCAAGGCTTGTAGCAAAAGGGGTAGCGTAGGCACAAGAAGAAGACATTATGGATCGGAGGAGGACATTTGCTCCAACAGCCAAGATCACGACAATCAGGATGTGAATCTTTGCTCTAGCTGCACCACTTGGTTGGAAATTCACCAAATGGATGTGGAAAAGTGCCTTTCTAATGGCGGGAGATTGCAGAAGAAAGAAGAAACGTCTATATGACTCAGCAGAGGGTTGGTATGTCATACCAGAAAAGAGATGATTGATAGTATGCAGACTCAATTTAAAATCTCAGATGGCCTATTCAAAAACAGGCCACCCCGGGGGCATGTGACATCCAACTTATGAGCAAATCTCTAAGTTCAGGATCGAACGGAATACTATGACTCCAAAATCTCATCAAAAAGCAAGGGGGGGAGGGGAGATAGAGGGAGGAGATGGGGGGAGGGAGGAGGGAGGGGAGGGAGATTGTCATTGTGGTTGTTTATGTCAAGATATCAGTCCTTATCGGCAGGTTCATGTGAAGTGATCGCTTTGCATGGCACCAAAGACGGATTTTATCAATCGTTCGACAAATGAAATATGGGGATTCATGTTGCACTATGTCTTGGGGTTGGAAAAAAGTATGGTAAAAACGAGAATCATGAGAATATATCTTTGTGTCGCAGTTGAAATACACCACGACAACGCCTCCCCCTCCCTCGAGAAATTTAGGAAGACTCGAGTCGAGAAATTTAGGGGATGGACCTGCACTCCTATTGCTAAACCTATGAGGAAGCGAGACGGAGACTAAGTATTTTCTCGTTTCGAGCCATAACCGTCGGTGAATGACAACTCTATATTGGAAGCAGTTGATCGGGACGAGAAACGAAAAGTTCTCATTTACCTGACATATTACTGACCAGATATCAGCTTTGCAGTCACCTTATGTTATCACGCTTCCTGCAAGAACCAAAAATATGTAATTGGAAAGCAAGCAAAGAAATAGCAACAAGGCAAAAAAAGCAAAAGAGACTAAAGACTAGAAGAAAAGAAAGAAAAGGAAGCAAAGGAAAAAAAATGCAAAGAAGAAAAGCAAAAAGAGAGAGAAAAATAGCAAAGAGACGAAAATACTACGCTTCTCTCTAAAGGGTTACAGTGACACATTGGTCTAGAGTACCGAACGAACGACAAATTCTCTTGATTTGATTAGGAGGATATTCCGATTCAGATTCATGCAGAACATGGATGTGATTTGATAGGAACGTCAACAGTAGGCTTGTCGCTTTAGGGGAATATGGACCGACGAATAGCATGGGGGGAAAGCAAGAAGAAGAAAGAAAGAAACAGAGAGAAAAGAAACAGAGAACGTTGTTTCTCTCTCTGATACAGAGCAAAGAACGTATTCGAGTTGCAGGTGGTGTGACCTATTTATCACGCTTCATGCAAGAAACCAAAAATATTGTCTTGGAAAGCAGCCAAAGAGAAATAGATATCTAAAGGGTAAGTTTGACCTTGGTCTAGAGTACAAGAAGAACGACAACTTCTTCTTGATAGGATATAAGATTTCAGAGCATGCAGGAAACATGGATGTAGGAAGCAACCTTAGGCTTCGCTTCTTTCATGGGATATGGAACCGAATATTGGGGAAGCAAGAAAACAGAAATTTGTTTCTCTCTCTTACAGAGCAAAGTATCGAGTTGCAGTGAAGTTGTTGGTGAACCCAATATGGCTACACAGAATACTTCGAAGAATTGGTCTACCACAACAGGAAATCTACCTCCCGTATAGTTGAGAATGAAGGAGTGCTGGAAGCTTGTTCGCAATCAGTATTTCATGAGGAGAACCAAGCATATTGAAGTACAGTCATTTCAACCGAGCATGTCTTTGAAGCACAACATACAGCTCAAGTTCTATCCTACAGTGAACAGAAGGCAGATGTTTCAATAAGTCACTTGCACGTGACAAATTCACACTGTTCCGAGAGTCCCTCTCACTGATTGGAAACTATGAAAACAGTAAGGGGGGGAATGTTAGCATATTAGATAGGCATATTTATTACTTTTATTGCATTGTCTTATTTAAAATGTGCCAAACATGTGCACTCAATATCTAGTGGACTTGCATTCAATTTGTTATGTTGGATAACATTCAATATTGGTAATAGTAGTAATTACATCTGCATGTGAGATGGGTTTATCATGGTAGTTGGTGCATGATAGGGTGTCATGGTCTATCCATATGAGGTGGTTAATATCTATAATATTACACTCTTGCATTGTTATTGTAATCTGATTTCATGATCACTAATATTTGTGAGGCCTTCGTCCCTCTTTGGTATTGAAACAATCTAATTCTATTCTATCATTTGGTATCAGAGCTCTATACCATTGTTATCAAAATTGTATATAAATTTGATTGGAATTGGTCTTTCTGAATTCCAATGGTGGGGTATTAGTCTGATTCTTCCATCTATGCCATGAAAAAGTGGATGTTTTGTTCTGGTTCCATGTGAGCCTTGAAAACACTTATGCAGACCTATTGCGTCAAAGTGTTGTGAAGATAACTAATTTTACCATTTGTAGGATTTAATTCCTTTCACAATGTTTGTTTTAGCTCTTAAACTCATCATAACTTCAGAATCACTTCCCGAAGTTTAGTTAAACTTTTGCCAGGCATTGTGACTGCCTAGCTTTAGAAAAAACTAATGTAGAAATTATTGCACCAAAGTGTTGATGAAAACATAATTTCACCATATTGAGTTCTTGAATTACCTTTCTGACGATATATTGTTTGCTTTTCTAACGCCATCTGGAGAGCTCCAGAATCACTTTGAGCTCAGCAACTTTTTTGGCATGTGCACGCCTATATGCCTAGAACCTGCTTTGATCAAACTGCTCACCAAACTATCCAAATCTACCTGAATTTTACAAATCACTTCCATGATTGCTTCTAGACATTCAATTCACCTTCAAATTGATGTTTTCTCAGATACTCCACTCTAGGGGGTTGCCCTCATTCTGGTAAGACCAGTGATTAGCCTTCCAGATACTGAAAAATTGTGCATTTTCCAAGAACTCCAAAATCAAATGGGGGGTTGACTTGAATTTCCTAAATCACTTACGGGACTAAGTTAACATCATCTAGGAGGTCATTGGACTGACTGGGTAGACTCGGGTTGCCTCAGAATGGTAAAACGTGAAAAATTCAGCATAGGGGTGTCATTGACATTCTTAGAAATTGTCAATTTCCATGTTGCACATTTACATGAGAACAACTGGCTCTAGCTTGGGAACATGGTATGGACTGAGCGCAATGAATACATGGCATGAGAATCCCAGAATATCAATTTTCTTTGTGGACCAGTCCTTATCCATGGGCTTTATGGAGTCACTAGAAAGTGGTTACACAACTTTCTTATTGAACACACACACACACAAACAAAACATACG